>JAAMPD010000296.1:0-63924 GCA_025266255.1 Trissolcus basalis | reverse complement strand
TCGAATTGAAAATTCGTACACACGATTGAGTCGATTTCGCAAGCTTGCCAATTTTTCTCGGAGCAGATCTGATCATGATCTACAAGTGTACAAAATTTCAAGTCGATTCAACTCTCGGAACATTATCAAAATCTAAGTGCAAGCGCATCTCAGATGCATTTCGCCCGGTACGCATTGAAAATTCGTACACACAATGGAGTCGATTTCGCAGCCTTGCCAATTTTTCTCAGAGCAGATCTGATTATGCATGATTAATATATAACTGATATTATATATTTCAATTCGGCGCAACTCATATATATTTTGATTTGGCGCAACTGCGTAATCTAAACGCAGGATTCTTATCTATTTTTTTCATGTCGGCGCAATTGCAGAAGCCCCGTCAAGGTCATACGGACATACAAGGCCATCCCTGTGTACCTAAAAAATTAATTTCGATTTGCAGTTCAGGTTTTCTTAGCTTTTCAGTAGTCTCAGTTTTGGTTTTGTCTTTGAATTTAGATAAAAAATTGATTTCATCTAGAAAACAATTTGAATTTTTATGAGAGTAACAAAAATATTAAAATTGTCTTAAGGTGGTACATACGACTCAGTAAAATATATAGTCGGAACTTTTTGTAATTATTATAATGATAAATCTATTAATATGAATGCATCAAAAACTCAAAAACAATTAAAAATATATACAAAACAAATACATCTCATTGTATGAGGACTGTCATGATCTCTTTGTCCTTGACACGTTTTTGCAAATAAATCAGTTTAAGTTCATTTAATTATGTTAATTATGTAAATTGTAATTGTCAATTCTAATTAATTTCTCTAAGGAAATGGGATGCGAAATAACAAGAATTATCATAAGCTATATGAAAATTTTATTGTACATTAATGACTACTAATATACAAAGAACAGATATCCTCGAAACTTAAGTCTAAAAGAACTGCAGCAAATATAAAATTGAAATCCTTCAAGATGCCTTTTACAGGTAATAACGTTTAAAATGAAAAAAAAAAAAAAAAAAAAAAAAGAACAAAACGTATGAACATAAGCAATATGTGTGTAATAGGAAATTCATCAAGGACCCTTAACCACCAGAACTATCAGATTAATGTCAATTAACCTGGACTGTGTCGGGATCTTAGCAAATAAAAATGAACTGAAAGTCGGCCCACGACTAAAATCTCCCTCGAGTACATCAGTATCTGAACCAGGAAACTGGCATGGGCTTAAATGGGAACTCAAGTACATCACAGTTGTTGAAAAAAATTCTTTTACAGAGCGTGATTGAAAAAAAAAGACTTCTCGTTTTGGTCAACGACCAATTTTATTTTAGTTGCAAGTAGAATAAAATAGTTTGAAAATAAAATGAAATAGAATAATGGAAAACATAAAAAATAATAGTTAGAAAAAGAAACATGTCTCGCTATCAGTCTTAAAAGAATCGTATCCAAAAGCTAGATCTCGTCCACGAAAAGAGGGAACTGAACGGTGAAAAAGTCTATTAGTTTAATAAGATCGTACTTTGCTTTGATGTTGCGTATATACAGGTAAATAAATAATCGCGATGGTCTTGCCTTTCTGTTTTACGATCTAGGATATATGTACACGCACGTTGCGGAAAGTACAAAATAATCTTTCCAGTAATTTCAAGGACGAAGATTAGAAATCAGGACGAATAAATATTGAAAAAAAGAAGGTTCGCCTAACGTATACTCTGAAAGCAGCAATATCAAAATCGAAAGTGTCAAATCAAACGCGAGACATTATAGGATAGCATTTTTTTTTTGTTAGCTTATTGCCGTTTTCAGGGTTACCGGTGTTTAGCTTCACAATAGGAAGATGCGTACATTTCATAGTTAGTTTTGGAAAACATTTATCATTGGCGCAATACGTCTTGGCAATATATTTTTAAAAGTAACAATCAATTTGGATGTGTGGCGCTGGAACAGGTCTCAATGTTCACTTTTGCACAACACTCGAAAACGAAAACTGTATCTTTTTTTATTCTAAATTAAACACCTTTGATGATACATTTTTTTTTTGAGTAAAAAGAAATTTAATCTCGGAGTAAATTCATTCTTACTCAGCAAACAAAAACCTGCATAGTGAAAAGAGTTGTCTATGCAAAAGTACGAAAAACAAAACAATCTCAATGTTCCAACGTCACAATGCATTTTACGATCGTACGAAAAACATAACTGAAAAATAAATATCAATTCAATTGACAAAAACAAAAGTCATCATTTTAACACTGACAAGTACAATGAAGAGCTGTGAAGCTTTAAACCGTAGTGACTTTGGCACTGGCGGTCACAATGTCTGACCTTTTGCCATCGCTTCTATCTTTGGTAGTGTACGCAGCGCCTTCTGTCGGGTGATAGTTGAAAGGCGCGACGATCGCGGAGGCGACTCTGGAAACGCCCTCGTCGGCCTCCTCGTCGTTCTCCACCCTAAAAAACGATCCCAATCTGGACAGCCTTTTCTCCGGCTCCTCATTGCCGTTCAAGTTTCTTATCAAGGCGTTCTCAGCTGTCCCGTTGTATTTCGCCAGTCTCGACGGGATCCTAGATGGCGTCTCGCTCGTGCCCATCTCGCTCAGATCGCACGAGTTGCGAAACTTGCTCGCCTCCGAGAGCTTCTGCGTCACAAAGATGTCCTGGGAGATCTGAGCGTTTTGCGAGATGGCCTCGAGGGTCGAGCTCCTGTGGATCTTGGACACGTTCTGGGCGACCGTGGGGGCGCTGCCGTTCGCCACGAGCCACTTGCGAGTGTCCTTCCGCTGTTGGTTCTGTTTCGCCCGGGTCTCCTCGGCTTTCTTCAGCAACATTGCGATCTTGCTCTCGGTCTCCTTCACGAGTTTCTGTTTCTGGTTCTGCGGGGGCGGCGAGGACGGTGGCCTGATCTCGCCAGTTCTCTTGGGACTCGCGTTCGTCGACCTCACATAAATCCTCGACTTGGCTGGCGAGGCCGGGGCTCGGATGGACCTCACGGGTTTTGCGATTCGCGATTTGCTAGGCGAGCATTCCACCGAGGGCACCGTCGGCGCATTTTCCATCTCCGGTTCGTCTTTCGTAAAAGTTCCCTGGCGTTCAAGGGGTCTCGCCGGCGGTTTCACCTCGGACTGGTTGCCCCCCTGGGGGATACTGTGGCGCTTGCCAGCAGGGGTCTTGGCCATAGCCGGACTTTTCTTCTGAACGAAACTCGCGCTCGCTGGTCTCTTTTCAATCTGACTGTTCATCTTCGGACTCGTGTTGGATTTCTGCAGACTGTTGTTCTGGCGCAGGGTCGTCGCTCGCGTGGGTCTCACTATGGGCGACGTGTTGCTGCGGACCACCGGGATCCCGCTCGTCGGCTGTTTCGCCGTCTGTTTTGGCGACTGGATCCCGCTTGGTTTTCTGGGAGTTACGTACAGTGGCTTTCTACGACCTCGGATACCTTTGGCTTCTCCAGTTTCTGCTTGGTCCGATAATTCCGTGCTCAAATGTCGCGTCATCCCGGGCTTCGTGATTCGCGGACCAATTTTTGCATGCTTCTCATCAGAATCGTCCGAGTCCGAACTGTCCTCAACTTCCTCGTCGCTTTCTGCTTTTTGCTGTTCTTCCGAGGGGACTCGTGAGACCGATGGTTTTGCTGGGACAGGAACTTTGGCGACTTCAACCGGGGCGGATTTTTCTGCTGGTTTTGGTCTCGTAAAGGTACGGTAGTTGATCTTTTTTGCCGTTGGAATACCTGACCGAGGAGACGATTTCACTGGCGATTCTCCGGCTTCTGGGCTCTCTGATGCTGCGGGAGAAATCACTTCTAAAACTTCTGTCCCCAGGACTTGTGTTTGGAACCTCGCTCGGTCTTCCTGGCGACGCTGCTTTGGAGTTGGTTTGCTACTGGGAGATTCTGCTTTGATCCTGCGAGCTTCATCCTGTAAGAAACAATCAAACTTGAGTTTCATAATTAAAACTCAATTTCAAAAAAGTAATAAAAAATAATAAACAATAAAAAGAATAAAAATGTTAAAACGTATGTTTGAAAAATAAAAATCAAATCATCCTTACTTGTTCGTGCTTCCTCAGCTCTTCACCGCTGAGTTTCTTTTCCAAATCTGCAACCTCGATGGTATAGGTTTTGTATCTCTCCGAAAGCTGCTGACGTTTCTGCTTGGGGGTGAGTTGATTTCGCCTCTTGGGAGTTGATTCTGCAGAACTGCTGGCACAGTATTCTGTGTGCAGTGGAGTGGCGCCTTCGTCCGTATCATCGAACTCGTCAATTGGATCGTTGATTGTGAGATTGACCTGGGTGTCGGTATGGAATTCCGTTACCCCGTCAATACACAAGGTCTCGTGACAGGTCGTGTAGTTAGTTGTCTGATCGTCTTCCACATCCCTGTGCACCAAGCTTGGCTCGTCCATCTTACTCAGTTCATTAAACAGCGACGGAGGGTTGATGTTCTCCAAACACTCGCTGTAACTGTTGTTGTTGTCTCTGCCAGGCATCTCGGAATATCTGAAAAACATTTTCAACATTATTCATTTCACTTCTACCAACTGAAATCATGTTATCAAACTTTGGGTTGAAAATTTGTATCTTACCTCATACAAGCCATCGCCAGCATGCTAGGAACATTCTTAGTAAAATCGCCAGGATCACTGCTCGTGAAACATTCCTGTTCCTTAACATCAGCGATCTCCGAGGTGATGCTAGCAACGCTGATCATACTATTTTCCATATCCGCAGCATCGGGCAGATACTCCATCATCGAAGGGGGCTTGTAATTCTCGATCTGCGAATGGTTGCACTCGTTCAGCAAACTTTCCAGACTGCCCGCATACTGCAGCTGATTTCCAACCGCACGTTTCGCCACCATGCCAACCGGAAGTGACTTCTTACGCACCGTCACCGGCGTCCCTTTTGATTTGGTCTCCAGCAGACAGTTGTCCGCAGACACACTCGCGCTCAAAGAAACCAGACTGCCCATCGTGGAGGGTGGCCTGATATCCTCCAGATCGATGAACGACTGTTTGTTCATCTCTGCGTGCACGGCCTCGGCCAGTTTGGTCGCCTCGAATTCGATCAGACTCGAGTTGGACATCTGGACGTCGTACGCTTCCTCGACTATCGATCCGGGAATTATTGACGCGTCTTGTAGGTCACTTTTGAATGAGCCAACCTGTTTAATCAAGTTACATCAATTAGATACTAATATAAAAATAAATCTACAATCTTATTACAATATTTTTGATTGAAATAATTGAATTAGCAAACAAGTATAAGAGACGAAGAATTTTTTAAACGTACAAAAGGAGCGCTCATGCTGATGCTCGGAAAAGAAGCATCGGTAGGAGTTTCCTCGTTCCAAATGTCGCTCGTAAGGCTCTGTTTCAGCGTGATTGAATTTTCGCGCTCCCGCATAGCTTCGGTCTGCTGCACCAGGGTGGCTGTGAGCCTGTCCATCGAGGCAATCATGGCATCCGGATCGCGCTGCCTGCGGTACTCCTCTTCCTGTTGGAAATTCAGAGGTTTTTCCTGCGCAGCCTCCACGGCTTCGAAGAGCGGATCGATCGGCGAGTCTTTGGTCTTGAGCACTTGTCGAACGGACTGATCCACCGTCACAAATGAATCGTAACTGTCTGACGTTGTCTTGGGGGTATCCGCCAACGCAATCTTAGTATCGCTGATTGATTCCGCGTCAAGATCAGTTGTTTCCGAGTTCACTTGACGGTCTTCCAGGGATAAATAGTTCGGAGTCGTTGAGTAAGTTCGACCGGTGTTCAAAACGCCTTCGCGCGCATCCTGAGAAACTGAGATTTTCTGAAACCGAAAAATCATAAACTTTTGAATCTGTTCCAATTTTAAATTTGATTATTCGATCAATCTTCTTTGTAGGATGTTCGACTGGTTTTGCTTTCTTTTCTTTTACCTCGTTGTCTATTTCGGAATCGACGGAATCTTCGCCAGTAGTGAAGCCGTCGACCTGGTTCAGAGCATTGCTTGTTTGATACCTAGCCAAGTTGGACTTAGACTGTGAATCTTGGTCGAAACTGTTTCTCCTCAATGATTGTCGATGCCTGTAATTAAATGGACATTATGTTATATTATTGTTATAAAATAAGTAGACGAGATGGATAAAGTTCCGGCAAATCCCATTAAATAAGTTTTTCTCAAAATCAATAACAATTAAAGTTCTAATTTGTTATTTAGTATTTACTTAATTTGTTATTAAGTATTCCGCGTAATCGTTTAAGCCGTACCTATTATTCTGCATTCCGACGTGAATGCAAGCTAACAAATCCTCATCATCGTCGTCCACATCGCTGTTTTGATCGGCCACACCTATGAAAGTGCTATCCAATTCCTTTTCCCACTCTTTGCGTTCTACGTCGCTTCTTATCTTTGGTTCGTCCTCAAATGTATTGGACACAAAGTTGCTAGTGGTGCCTACAAATAAATCAATAGATAACAAATTAATCGTCACAATATTTCAACATTTTTTCNCATCAATTTTTATCCCCATTTTACACACCTGGAGAACAGCCCTCGTCTGACTTCCCGAGACCCTCTGCCAATCGGCATGAATTTTCAAATTGATCTTTTCGAGTTTTTCTCTGGTCTCAGTTGACTTGGCCCCCTCCGCGACTTTTTTAGCAGTTGGCGTACCTTCCGTACAGTAAGTTTTGATCGTATCAACTTGATCGATTTCAGAACAAGTTGCATATGACGTCTCAGGTTTCTCCGTCTCGTCCAAAACTTGTTCTGAGTATCTCAAACTGTAGTCCGTCGGCTGGTCCAAGTCCGTCTCGGCGTAATTTCCAAAAAGATCACCGTTTTCATATCCCGGGAGATTTTTAGTCTGCGGTTTGTCAACGGGCGAGCGAAGGAGCAAAATTTGCGAACAGCCAGGATCTTGTTCGGGTCCAGACGTCCAGGAAATCGTTGATTTTAAGTTGTAGTCAATTGCGTTCTTGTAACGCATCGCGTATTTCTTTTCCGCGAGATTTTCGGGTTTGGTTGGGTCCTGGCTTGAATTGCCGAGGTCAAATCCGACCGCCGAATGCAAGGACGCTGACTGCTGTTTGAGTTGCATGTCAGGAATCAATCGACCGTTCACTGCGCTTCTGTTGACTTTTTCGAAAATCGTGTCCGAATGGGTGCTTGTTACTGATCGCATTGATTCGCGACTCTCACTGCGAACGACGCTGTTGTATCTGAAACAAAATCATTTGGGTTACCACGTTATACAATTCGGTATTCAAATAAAGTACTAGAGAGAAAAAAAATCAATTTAAGATAACAGCGACTGAAAATAGACTCTGTACAATATAGCATTACGATGCAAAGATGAAGATAACGTTGAATTGCAAATTTGAAAAGAAATTATGAATATGAAGTAAAAATTAAATTGTCATTCACCTGGCGTTTGAAGGTCCAGGCATGGGCACATTTTTAGTCCTAGCAGTAAGATCAATTAGGGTCTGATCGATTTTGAATGCAAATTTGTCGTCCTTATTAACCGGCGATGTGCTCGGTTCGATGTTGTCGCAAGTCTCCGACAAGGACTGATCGATTTCTTGTTCGAGTGCGCGCTGACGCCGCGCCTCGAGCGTTGGTAGCGTCGGCAGCCCGAGCCCCCGGGCGGTCGAATCCAGATGAAAAAGACTGTTGGAGTTGGGGCGTGCGCTCAGAAGGTTTTTCAGCGCCGCACTCGACCCCATGGATATCATTTTGTGGCGCGAATGAACGAGGCTTCGTAACATCGGCACAGCCCCGAGTTCCCACAAGAGACGCTGATCTCGCGGACACCTTGCTGACAGGTTCCAAAGGGCGCCGCAAGCGTTACTCACAACTGTCAAACTTGGCGAACGTAGTTGCCGGAGAAGAACCTACGAAACAAAATTTCACACTCATAATCTCGAACCATTTAGTTCAATCATTTCAGTACGATAATTTCGGTCGACTCATTTTCGTACCTGCAAGCAGCCCCTTTCTCTGACAATAGCCCGATAATCCTCCCTGACAGCGATATGACTTGAGACATTTCGGAGAATTCCACCAGCATTTTCCACAATCGCGAGTGTCTTCGAAGGCGCCTTGTAACTCAACATGTCAACCAAAAACGCCAGCGCTCCTTCGACGGCACAGATATCGACTTTGTTCTGACTGCAGTGGGCTGATAAATTCCACAGCGCGGACAAGATAGATTTCAGCGTCGATTCCTTGCGACCTTCCATCGCAGCTTTCATCAGTCCGATCACCGCGCCGACTTCGCGCAGCGTCTGCTTGCTGCTGCTGTCCGCTCTCCAGGACAGATTTCGGAGCACGCTTGCAGTCACTTGGCGCAGGTCGTCGCTGGGACTTTGCAGTTGCGAGACCAGGGCTTTCATGAACTCGTGGAACGAGCAGAGCAGCGCTTTGTTGTTGTCGTCGCCGAAGGTTAGATTTGTTAAGGCCATCCCTGCGTACCTAAAACGTAAATTTCACATTGCTATTCAGGTTTTCTTAGTCCTACAGTAGTTTCGGTTTTGATTTTGATTTCAGTTTCATCTAAAAAATTAATTGAACTTTTATAAACGTGATAAAATGATTGAACTTTTTTAAGTTGGGACCTACGCAAGATAGTCCGAACTTTTTGTAATTTTGAATTATAAATTTACTGATGCCAAAAGTATCTGTAGCCAAATTTTGGAAAAATTTGACTGAATTTGAAAGTATGTAGTAATTTCTTAGACAGACATCAACAACATATTACAAAATTAGTCACAAAATGTTAAAATGATTATCATTAATTATCATTCGAAATATGCAATTTGTGATTGTACTGTATGTCCCACCTTAATTACTCTGACTGTTTTTTAAATTAAACACAATTAATAATAGTGATTAATTAATCAACTAATAACAGTGTAGAGTTTCATAAAACTATAATGAAATTTAATTGAATGAAATTAAATCGTACCGTCTAAAAGTGATACAATTAGGATCATCGCACTCGTTGCCATGAGCAGCATGATCGACTTCGATCAGCTCAGCGATGGCATGCAGTCCGCCCAGCTGGCACATTGCATGCCGGTGTTCCTCGTCGAACGACAGTCTCATGAGGGAGGTGATGACAGCACCAGGATGATCGACTTCATTTAACATCTGTCCGGTTTCCACGGAACTCCTCAGACTCTGACAGTAATCCCGGAGCTGCTGGAGGAGCTTGAGCACCCTGGCCTCGCGGCGCTTCAGCGACTTGTCGTCCTTGCGCGCGTGCACGATGTTGTGCAGCGTTTGGCATGCGCGCTCCCGCGTCTCCGGGTCCTCGCGGGGCGCGTGGATCAGCTGCACGAGCAGCGGCAAGCAGCCGGACTCGCGCATCACCAGGCACGTTTCTGGCGAGCTGCTCATCGAGAGCAGCGTCGCGCTCATGTCCTCGCGACTGCTCGCACCTCCCAGGATCCCCAGCAGACTGTAAACCACGTCCACTTTAGCTCCCAGTCGACGTGGGCTTTGCACGTTCCCGCTCATCCCTCCGGCTATTTCCTGAAACCCAAATTAAAAGTTGAAACATTTTTTTTTATATAACTTGTTCTATAACTTCCCTAGTAAGAACGAAAATATAATGACAATATATTGGGCGTATATAAGCCATATAATGGGAATGTAGTGTTACGAAAACCATATATGAATCATATATGATGATTATAATGGCAATATATTGTCAATATAATGACAATATAATGGCCATACAGAAAATGTATATCGCCATTATAATGTCAATATAATGAAAATTTTTTGAATTTTTCGTTTAGCTATATGGATATATACCAATATAGCAATATATAACACCATATATAGCAATATAAGCCACGTATATTGGCCATATAATACGGTTATAGTGTATCTATTTGTATTAAGTTGTTTGAAAATGTATTCTTATTTTGGATAATTATTTAATTATTTGATTAGGTGTTATTTTTCCATTAATTTAAATAAAATGTTTTGCAAAGTCTTTAATTTTAGAATAAATTTAAAATATATTTTAAACAAATATAATACAAATAGGTACACTATAATTATATTAGGTACGTTTATCTTATTTCTTTTGCTAACAAATTGATCATTTTGATTGTTAATTTTTTTAAAGATTTGTTTGTTATTGACTTTCTATCTCTTTGATCCTTGTTAAAAGACTTTTTCACATGCGTTTTATCAGATTTTTCTTTTGGGAAGCAGATAATAATGGAAAGAGAAAATCTTTGATAGCAATGTGAACATTTTCACAATTCCAAGCCGGGTTAACGTGTTATTATGTAACCAATTGTATATCGTACCACCATAACCATATGCCTTTTGACATTTATTGATTTCATTTGAAAAGCTGTCAAGTAACCGAATGAATGACTCTCAATTTTCAAATCACTATACAAAACAGCGTTTGCGGAGCTATCAATTACAAACTCGCACCGGATTATCATTTCTATAAAATCATACGATGAAATTTTATATCATTAACCAACTCCCCGTTGTAATCAAGCATGCGTCCATTGTTTTTCTTGGAATGTTAATTATTTCAGAAGTGTCATCCGTCATTTGCAATACACGATGGAAAAAGCGGCAGAAACCAAAGAGAGAGAAAAACGAGGATAGATTTGTCACTTCCTTTTAATTCTTGTGTTTGAACTTTCATTGTAGGTTGTTAGATCGATTGCATTGCGTTATTATCCAATCGCTAAATGAATTGATGAGTATAAATTAAATGTTGCAATAATGCACAGTTGCAAAAGTCTCTTAGCCAATGGAACGAAAAAAAAAAAAAATTGCCATAACGATTATGAAAAAATTATACGAAACAAAATTGCAGGGAAATTTGATAGGAATTTGTTAGAAATTCGAGTCGTACATGGTGTGCGGCAGCGGGTGTGGGTTGAAATGCACCGGGTCGATTAGAAGTGCAGTGGTCCTTGTTCACAAACCACGTGCCCTGGTCCAGGGAACATCTCGGGTTTCGCGTATCCTCCTCCTCGCTGCTTCCGTCATTGTCGTACCTCCGGTCCGGCCTCACGTACAGTCTCTGAAAGAGGACGTGAAATCCGTCAGTTTGTCGGTCTCATTCACTTTCGTGAAACGGCACTTTGAAAAACGAACTTCGAGAGCCACGACACGCCGCTTCGGAGACTAAAACAAATATGACAGAGGAGAAGAGAGAAACGACGGGAAGGGCGTGAATGGCGGAGAGTGTGGCGCGCGTAAAATCAATACCGTACAAAGGGGAATGCGTCGTCGGCACAGGCCGGCCCGAGCAAAAGCACAGAAATCATATCGACTGAAAATCCAATCCCCCTTCTTGTTTGTTTGTTTTTTTTGTTCGTATCCCGATTATGGTTTCTTTTATCTCGCGACTTCCAGACGGAGATAAGAAATGGGCCCCCGATGTGAAAGTTTCAAAATTATCACACCGAGATAAGCATTTTTTGTTCCACCCCCCGCGTGGCTGTTGCAAATAACGAACAAATTTCGTGGCGTACTTCTGGGGTCGACGTGTTGGACTCGCGTCCGCTGTCTCCTTTGCCGGCGTCCATCTCGTCATTGTCTTTGGACTGTCGGATCCTGTGGGACCTCTTTCCTCTGGGACCCCTGTCCTCGATTTCCTTCGACAGCTGCTGATCTTTGACGTCCTCCTGGAAATCAAAAAAATACAAAAAGCTACAATTTTGGCTGACTGAAAAATTTTTATTGTCACATGAAAGTCGAAATGAAATTGATGATTCTACGGGGCCCGGACAAAAAGCGGATAATTCATGACACAAAGACCGACCGGCAGTTCGTGTCCCTTTTTCCATCTGGCGCAAAAGCAAACACCCACCAGCCATTTGTTTTATTTCCGTCTCTTAGAGAAAACTCGGTACAAACAAATGTAATAAAGTTGGATCAAACATTTTTTTTGCACCAGATGAATTTTGACAAAAAAAAATGAATTTATGATTTTGCCATTCTTGTTTGTTTCATTTTTGATTGACCATTTTTTGAAATGTACCGTTGAAAAAGGTCGGGTCTAAAGTGGTCTACTTAGGCGGATAATCACGCGATTAAAACGCTCATTCGCAGCTCAAAGGCAAACTCTGGCAAGCGAAAGTAAAACGCGCATGAGTAATTAAACGTGGGTATCATTAGAGGAAATGCACAGGGCAAGCTCGAAATTAAACGGCTCCGAAGATGCTCCAACGTCTATTCATAATGAGCAGACATTAGAAAACGCACGTATTGTACACACATGCACCTACTTTCACCGTCTATCTGCCTCTCTCTCGTTTTATCTTGGTCTCTCGCTTGTCAAAGCCGATACAATTAGTCCTTTCCGATATCCGAAATTGACTTCCTTCCCGAACACCAATTCCCTCTCAGCCTCGTTTAAAGGACCGACTTGTTATTCCCAATGATAAAATAGCAATATCGAAATAGTTTAGGATTTATCTTTTGTTACGAAGATGAGTTTGAACTTGAATTGCGGTGCATTTGTATGCAGCCTGCATCCAGAAGAAGTAGGAAACGCGTGCGTGGTTTGTATTTCACACTTCACGCTTCCGTTGGTTGTTTTCTTTGTGCAGATATTATCGAAGCGATGTTTCTCGCGATGGGAAAAGGCCGAGGGGGGCTGCCAGTCATTCGAGCATGGAATGTCCATTCGGAGAGTCACTCGATGGTGAAACGCGCGACATGTTCGACTTTTCCTATTTCGTTTTTCATTGCCACACATTCTCGATTCAGTGTCAAATGACTACGTCTTGCAAGAAATCAATCCACAGTCAATAGAGCCCAGAAATTAGATGACTATTTTTCTATCAGTTCTTCTCTGACTGTTTTATTGCCCTGTTTTTTTTTCTGTCAACTTTATGACACTGGCGTTCGTCAGAGAGGAAAAATAAAAACGGAAAAAAAAAATCAGAAAAATAAAGGAGAAAGAAAAAAAAAAAGATAAAAGGAAAATATTGACGACAATTTGAAGGTAATCAAATAACTTGTGGACATTTTATTGTGACCATTACAGAGGAGATTGAGTGGAAAAAAAAAAGAAACAAATTATCGAGAAAAAAAGCTGTGGAGTTTCTTGTTCAGTAACAGTGAGAGAAGGTAAAAACTCGCTTTTACCATTCCGTTTGTTACGTCGGGCTGAAATTTGAAGAGATCCAATTAGAAAAGGAATCGGAAAAATGTTTTTCGGCATGATAAATCAATTAGCAAAATCGTCGAATCATTTGTCTTTTTTTGACTGATGCGGTCAATGTCAAGGATACGATATTAATCACACGTTTTATCTGATTCACTTATCAACTTTCTCCCGCAAGATATTTCTACTTTTCTCCGCAAGCATTCGCTTTTTCCAACCATTTTATGGCTTAACAATCATTTATTTGAAAATAATTTGATAAATAATTAAAAGCCGGAGAAAGAGGACGAAATGTTGCAGTACTTTCGTTTAATCTGCAAATTAATTAACGAGTGATAATAAAATTGTCTCATCTTGTTTTGACTGGGGAACTTGATAGTTCAATTTTATAAGCGACGTACAGAAAGAAAGAAAAAATGAGACAAAAACAAATTACTTGATCAACATCAAGGTTGAAAAAAAAGGGACTGACATTCGAGTTGGCGAGGGACACACGATACTGTGCGAAATAGGAAGAGTTTAAGCGCAACGCATGATATGCTATATGGTAGCAAATTATAAATCAGGTTGCGTCATTTCTCACGAGATAACACATCCTCCGGTATAACAAGTGGCGCAGCGATGCAAGGACTGGGCGGAAAGCGCAATCAACTACGTCGCGTGTCTAAGGCTTCATCTCAATTACCTACCATTTTTATATTCTCGTTTTTTCTCTTTTTCTCTCCTCGCAACCGCGTTTTCATTCTATCGCAGTTTTAAATACCACTTTAAACGCACCTTTTATCTCCGAAACCAATTCATTTTCCAACGCAATCAAATCAGTGAAACCTCCTGATTAAGAAAAAAACAAACCGACATCAAAACACTTTCTAACATTCCCGATTTCATTTCGAGTAAAAAAAAAAACATTAATAAATATCACCGGGGATCCAATGCGCGAATGTACATTTGAGTTTCGCAAAAGCCGCATACATTTTATGATTTAGAGAACCAGCCACTCGATTTTCATTGCCTCGAGACCGTGTTTGACTTTTCCTTACGTTCACTAACGCGATCAAAATATTAAGTGATTGCGTGCACTTTAGAAATGACAATAACAGACGTGTGCTTTTGCAAATGCACCGCCCAAGGAATGTGCCAAGTCACAATGGCAGGCTCTGTTTCTTCATTTTCATTCTTATCTCACTTGTGCAACTACAGAAAACAATGCCGAACTGGGGGTACTTGTTAAATCGCCCGATTTAACAAGCTCGTCATTCAGAGCTTCTGAATCGGTACAAATTGAAAATCAAATTTGGTTTCCAGTCACCTCGATATCACAAACGTCTTCGATCTTGTTATCCTGATCGAGCTGGAACCAGCGTTTGTTCTCCGGATCGATCTTGTCCTGATCTTGAAGGAGCCTCTGTCGGTTGCTCTGAGTTTTGGCAACTTTGTCAATCCCCTGGCCGGGCATCTCCGGCCGAGGTACAACCGATTGCGTCGCGAACGTCACAAAACACAACGTAAAATTTCGCCAAATCGTTCGCTGCAGCCGAACGAGCTGCGTCGTTACGTCATTCGCGCAGAAACAAGGGATGCTGCGACGAACGTCTGGTTTTGCGCAGCCGCCCCAGGTCCCTCATCGATTCTTCCTTTTTTTTTCTCTCTCTCCGTTCTCTGTGCCCCTCGCCCGGCAAAATTCAAATGGCTTTGGCATGGAAATTGAAAAGTGCAAAATTTTCATCCGTTGTTTCGTCCGAATTGTTCATCTCGAGTTGGGTTTTCCTTTGAAAATAAATGTGCAATTTGAATATCACAGAGGACCGGATTAGCATGTCAAAGCGGTCGATGGATCGCGCAGAGTTGAGCCAAGTTGAATGTGTTGCGAAGGATCAATAAAATTGCCTTGCCCCTTTGGTGAAAATCAAAGTTGAATGCGAGGCACAGGTGGCGCCACGCCAAGCGCGGCGGTGCCTCTCTCTCTCGTTCATTTTCCACACACATGCGTGTCAGCGAACTTGGCGATCGTCAATTCGCGCGCGACCTTGATCCTAGGACATCCAGCGATGGCTTATCTCAGGCCGGTTAAATTGAACCAGATGACATTAATTAATCGCAACGTTTTTCACGTTATCGTATTCTCGCACTTTCGCTTTAATCTCTGATAAAAGTTGTTTGTTTTTCTGTTGCGCGCGTACTCTTGGGTTTTCGCATCGGTTTTTTTTGTTGTTGTCCATTTATAAACCTGCACTTGATTATTCATCCGTTCTCGTCTGCGACATTACTCTGCTCCACATAGAATATTTGGATCACCTGGTTGTGCCGAATAACTCAACTCTATAAATACAGCAGTACCGAAACTCCAAAATACGGGCATCTTCTAGAAGGCGCGGGGCTTTTTAACATAAATTTGCGAGGTACTTGCGTGCCACCGTCGGCGGTGACGGAAATAGCCGCGCCAAATAACGGGCAACTTTATCGACCCGAAATCATCGAATCAAAAATAGAGGAGACGAGAGAAAAAGTTGGAAAACGCATTTTCGGACTTTCTCGCGCCGACGGTCATTGAAGGCGGACTTTCTAGGCGCGGATGGAGCCGCGCCATCACGTGGGTTCAATAATTCATTCTAGGATGGGCGTTTTGCATACGGGCCAACAACAATCGATTGGTCGCCCGAACAATGTTCGTCCTGGGCTAAGCAGTGAGAGCCGAGGAGAAAAAGGTGAAATGAAAAAGGACGACGATGGTTGCGCAAGCTGCAATTAGCTCGTTTATGGTGATTATGCGCCCGTACCTCGTGGCTCGACTCGTTGCACCGGTGATTTGCCAGACGATTTTGCCAGGCCAGCAGACGGGCTGTTAACTTTCCCGATTGTATCTGATCGTCGACTGGAGCCGATGATTGGTACCTAAAAGTCAAGTCCGATCCAATTATTGTCGAATTCTCTGTTTCAATAAAGTCTTTTGTATTTTCTACTTTGCACGTCCGCAGATGAATTAAGAGTGCATTTACCTCCGATCAAGCGCCTGCACCTGTCTGTCTTCTAATTCCCTGGCTTTGATGCCCCGATCCCGAGCTGTATTATCCGAGTAGAGCTTGCCTGTAAGACAGAAATAGAAGACCAATATGAGCACCATGAAGACCACCAGGAGACATGAAAAAAGGGACGCGAAGTAATAATGGCAAGCAGGACTCTCTGTTCCATCGAGAAAGTTCGTACGCAAAAGTAGGCTAAAGCCAGAAGGGCTTTTCGTTTCATCTTCAAATCTGACGACTTTTCATCCAACCACCCTGTTTTCTATCCTCTCTGCCTTTAATCGTTCTCGGCTTTTTCATCCGCATAAATGGAGTGCCGTCATTTTGTTCTTTACAATTTTTTTTTTCTTAAATTTCATTTTTTAAACTACATTTTTCAAACATTTGAAAGTACGGTTTTTGAAAGTACATTTTTTTTTAGTACAATTTTTTTACAGCAAATGCAACGGTCTTTTTTTGCTTCTTCTTCATGTAAAATTAAAAGATGTACGACATGTGTTGAGTTGGGAAAAAAATTGTATTTACGAATAAGTAAAATAGTCGCATGTTTTTGTACATGGGAAATGAATTTGTAACGAAGGGAACAAATGTTGAAAAGCGGATATAAATGGTGTATTGAATTTGTTCGTGTAAAAAATTGTTTATAAAGATGTATCGGCTGGAGAGCGGAGGAATAATTATAAATTCTGCAACGCGACTTGAGTTTCGAGCACACGCGTGAATACAAAAAACCGTTGACGAATATCGAGTTACTTGAAATGCCTGACCAGGTGCTGATTACATCCGAGAGCTCAAATCGTCCAACTCTTTCGTCGTCCTGTTTTGTATGTTCTTTTATTTCGAACCAATCCAATTGTATAAGCGAACTGACATTGTTGAAGTCATAACCTCGTTACATAAACTGCCAATTTCTTATGTCTTCTGTTTTGTTTTTTTTTCATTCCTTCTTATTTCCAATTATTAATTTCTTTCCGACTTCCAATTGATGACAATCACTTTTTCTTTTACAATCGACCACTCAAACTAATTCAAAGTTATTAAATCCAACGGAAGTTAAATGATTCGACTTGAAATTTGCCGTACAAAAAAACAGAGGCGATTGAATTTCACAAACCGAAATGAATTTGTTTATTTGAATAAGCGATGCAGTTCGCTCGGTTGCGATTTGGCAATCGAAAAAAAATGTTGTTTTTGACCGCACGCAGTTTTTAAGATATTCGAGCAATTTCACGAGAGTCCCATGGCGCCGTGGTTGGTGGCCGAGTAAATAGCCGCACTTGATTCGCAATTTTTGGCAGCCTGGTGGCACCGTTCCAAGCCACGCGACCAAGAAACATTTGTTTCTAAACAAATTTATCTAACTCAAACTGATCATGAAAACGATTTGGACTCGAGATCCAAACGTGATTCATTTGATGATACAGCAAGTGTAACGGGAACCCGACCGTTTTGGTGGCCTCGTCGCAGGGCAACGTTGTGATTCACGTCGGTGGCATCGTCGCCATTGTCCTGCAAATCGTAGGACAGTTGTTGGCGCAGCAGGATCGTTTCGTTGGTGATCTCCCTCACTTGGTCCAGTAGCTGCTCGTAACTGGACACTGGCAACGTCATCTCTACTTCAATTCCTCCTTCTGTCCTGAAATAAAAAATCAAACCCAATGAACCAATTACAAATCCAACATCGAACACTGAACAAAAATAAGAACAGACAAAATTTTAAAACCATTTGTTTAGTCACAATTTTGGATTTTAGTGTTACACATGAAATGGTAGAATGTTTGACTCCGAGTCGAAGAGTGAAAGCGACGTCTTAATTTGAAGCTACGCGTTTGGTCGCTGAGGATGAGGGTCGCACCCTTTTTTTTTTGCTCGCTCGTGCACTTACACCCTGACCTGAGAACGCGAACACTTGCTCAGACCACGATCTTGCATGCACTCGTCCCAAGGGGGACATTCTATTGATTGTGTTGGTGCGTGCAACCAGCTTTTCATAGCTCTTGTAAAAACATGTACGAGCCTACGCTAGACTCAACGACACGCTCCAGCTTATTCTTTTGTCTCGTTTTTGTACAGTCAACTAAATTTTCTTCCTCTCTTTCGTGCTCCTTTTCTTTTTTTCTTTTCATTCACTCATTTTGGTTTGGCATTTTTCGTTGAATTTACACCGATGTTAATTAATTGTTAATCATTTGATCACCGACAACAAAAATTGGAATTTGAAATGTCAGATACGAGGATGTGAATGTATGAGACCATTCATCATCTCAATTTTTACGTCGGTGTAACAAAGAACAAGCAGATGATATTGAGAGAGAGAAAAAAAAGAAGATGTGAGTTATTGATGTTAATTCACTCTGCAACAAAGTTTTGTTCTCCAAGATATTTCAAATTATATACTTACTTTAAAAACGTCGCTTGAAACGATCTGCATTAATTATGTATCAGTTTACCATCACAGTTACAGGCTAATTAAAATAGCGAGATAAAAAAAAAGGAGGAGGGATCTTCATTATTATTAATTATCAAAGTTGATTGAAAAAAGTTGTATACGATTCGTGTTGACTTGCAAATTTGATGGCTTCGTCACGGGCTGCGGAGCCCCGGCGAGTTCATCAAATCGCAGGCATTGATTTGGTTGGAACTAGCGAGAGCTCAAATTGTTGATCCGAGCGAGAAAATTAGAGGTACGAGTTATGCTTGAACCCGTGATGACACACTCCAATAAGCCGTTCTCGAGACTTCTCTAACAACTATCGGGGGGCACCCTTCGTATACAACCTTTTTTTTTTCGACGTCGCCCTCTAATTAATCTCCGCTCACTACCAAACACTCCAATTTCATTTTCATTTTTTTTCTTCTGCCCAGCAGATTGAAAAACCTTGACCCGAGCAGACGACGTGAAAGGATTTTCCGTTAGCAAGGATGTTCCTCCGCCAAGGATCTTCCTCGATTCAAAGTCGGATTTAGGAAACCTTGTGCTTATAAATGGCTGATAATTTTTGTCCCGATCGAGGAGGCGTTTTATCGCACGACCAAACAAGGATGAACCTTCAACGAATTCCACGTGCGTCATAAACAAAATTTGTTTTCCTTTTTTTGGTTCTGTAAATTGACGCCGATTAAAATGCGACTAGAAAAAAAAAAAAGAATGAGTAAGAAAAACACAAACTGAACAAATAAGAAAAAAAGGGAAATGAAAAAAAAAAATAAAATAAAATAAAGGAGAGAAAGAGTTGAAGTAATTGATTGGTTTTGATTGAATGTTATTTTGTATTGTGATAGACGAAAAGAAGTAAACTATTTGGGTGATATGAAAGACACGGAATTAGCTCACGACCTAGTTGGGCCTCTTTCTACTCGAGCAGAGTGTCTGGCTCTCTACAGAATCTCATCGCAAATTTATCGCTCAAAGTGGTATAGATACATATCGGTTTTTGCTCGCAGACAAACGGATAACCATTACTTTCTTTCGCCAATTAATGCCCACTTTATTCAAAATTACTCTCCATCACTTACAAGTCGTTCCAACTCAACTTCCAACAAACCCGACTTAGATGATTTCAAAATTATAATTTTCATCGACCATTCAAATCACGCCAATTCAATTTACATTTTCACCGCGGAGAAAAGTTTTCAATTAATTAACGCTTTTTTTTATTATTCACGCTTCTATCAAAGATGCAATGTGAAAAAAACTTCTGAGAACATTGAACTCAATTTTTTATCAACAAAAAAAAACAAGAATTAATAATTAAAATAAATGAATTAAAATATTGCAATATTTAAAATATATAACTTGATATATATATTTATTCATAATATTAATTAACAAATCAATTTATTATATAATTTAATTTACTTAGATAATTTTTTATTTCTACAATTTATATTAAAAATTTGGGTCTGAATTTTTTCATTATAAAAAGTTATTTTTTTATTTAATTAATCTTTTTGATAAACAAATTCATTTCGATCGTGGAAATGTTTTGTTTTTAAGTGTTAAAGAATTTGCGATAAATGGAAGAGATTAATTATAATAATTAAAAAATTAATAATTAAAATTATTGCAATATTTAAAATATATAATTTGATATTCATATTTATAATACGATTTAAAAAATCAATTTATTATATAATTTAATTCACTTAGGTCATTTTTTTATTCGTATAATTTATACTAAGTTTGGGTCTGAATTTTGTTGTTATAAAAAAGTTGTTTTCTTTTTTAAATGTGATTGATTCTTTTGATAAACAAATTTATTTCGGTCGTGGAAATGTTTTGTTTCTAAGTGTTAGGAATTGGCAATAAATGGAAGAAATAGATTTGTATCAGATGTTCGGATGAAGCCTCATATGGACTGGCCTAGTAAGGTTTTGAATATGTAATACGAAAGATATCTATACACAATGCGGAAAACCCGAAAGAAGCCGCGAACAAATTGAAGCGCTTTCGCTCTGCGACTCTACGTGCAATTGAGTGAAAGAAAAAAAGAAGAAGAAACAAAGTATAAATTTTGCATTCGCGTGATGAGATGTGAAATCACAAAATTAACATGACCGATTTCAAAAATGAAAATTCAAAGTAATCATCAGCTCGAACGGGGCAACACTCTGTTGTTCAATTGTTTTTTATCATTTCGTTTAAAAACATTATTCAAACCACCGAGAAAACTGAGAAGAATGAAAATAGCGTTTGGATATTCCAAGTTAGATGAAAGTTTGATTTTTGTTATTGGAATCAAACTTGTAGATGTAATTAATTGGCAGAGCGGTTAGTTTTCATGAGAAAGTTGAGTTTATCTTTCTACTTCTTACGCAATCAGACAATTAATCAATTATAATTTGAATAATTCGACTGTCTGACTTGTTTCTTTTTTCTTTACATTTTATTCATTTGTTTTTTTTATTTTTTATTTTTTTAATTCTTTCCTCAATTTTTTGAACTTCATAACTCCAGGTGGTTTAACCGTTAAAACAAAACACTCGCATAACTCGAGCTAAAAATAAAAATAATATAAAAAGACGACCATAATCGTGTGTTTATATACGCTTTTTATCTCGTTAGAATCAAAATAAGATTAAAAATGAAAGTCAATGCGAAAAATATAAGTTTATTTTGATTCTGGAAAAAAAGGTGAATCTTGACATTAGCGGCTGAAGAGTGCATGTTGCGTGCATATAAAATTTTTTTTCCTGTCATATATGAGGCGATGCACTTGAGAGCACAATAATGCACGGACTCGAGCCAATCGCGTCTTGAGCCTCAACTCCAGTTTTAATTCTTTCCTCTCATTACTTCTAATTTTCTTACCAACTATAACAAACAAATGTTTTTGACCCGTTGTAAACAACCTCTCGGGAAAAAAAAACAAACTGCAAATTTTCGACGCAAAAACAAAATGTCCCGCAAAACAATGCGGGGGACACATTTTTGTTTACGGTAAAAATAAAACGGGGGATAAATAAACAATTTGACATAACCCTTTGACGAGACTCACCATTTTTTAAAGGATCCTGCGGCGCAAGGATATCCTGGAGGTTAAATCCCAAAATCCAGGATAAGACGTGTAAATAACAGCACTTGATGACGATTCACGAAAAATCGCAAAAAAACCGCTCACACCTACACCGCGTCGCGCGCCATGTGGCCGCAGTGTCACTGCTACTGCTGGTCGTCAAACGAACCGTCAGGATACACGCAGAGCGGAGAAAATTTGCGTTTGCTTTCAACGGCAGCGCCCCGTAGTGACGCGCGAGTCAAATAACGTCTCTCTCCTTTTACCCTTTAGAAAGTTAGATACACAAAAAGTAACTTTTTTTTTACAGTCAACAAATACAATAGAATTTTTATTCCTGATAAAAAAAAAGAATAGTTGAATTCTTTGATAATTTTGATTGATGATATAAAAGGATAATGACGGGAGTTGAAAGAGCGAATTAAAATTTGAATAAATATTTATTACTTCTACATTCTTTTCAATGATATTAAATATTTTATCAAAAGTACATGTCAACAAACTGCTAATCTGATTTATAAGGGTATAACAATTTTCTTCTTCTTTTTTTTTTAAATCACATTTTGCCTCTTTGTTAAAACACGTTGCTTAATAAAAATATAGTTTGCATTTCTTAATAAAACTGCTATAAGTGATATCTACATTGCAACACCAATCTCGTGACTTTTGCTTGTAAAAAACAGTTTTCATCATTTGATTGTTATTTCATTTCTTTCATTGACAATAAAGAATTTGATTTGATAAACTATATACATAAACGTAATCTAGAATGTTCAACAATGATAAAGTTTATAAATTGTTTGATTAAAATCATGTTCGTAGGAATGTTAGCTCTTAATCAGTTAGACTTGTTAATTGTGTAACAAAGTGCGAGCGCGTGAGCAGCCCGAATTTTGACAACGCAATCTTGATCGCGCAAAAGTTGTAGCAATCTTTGGATGTCTTCGGGTCGAGGCTCGCCAAAAATGCCTAAAATCAACGCCGACGTTGCTCTCACTGCTGCCACTTCAGATCTTGAATAACCCATAACAACGGAATTTCTAAAACAAAATACAATTTAAATATTCATTGTTTCAATCAAACATTTAATTAAATATAACAAACGAATAAAAACGAATTAAGGAAACAATAAATCAAGTTTTTTTAATATGATTAGAATAATAATGTACCTCAACTCTTCTGCTCTTTGTGGCATTTCCTCATTCAGACACTGAATTAATTCTATGAGATAATTTTCAAAATCAAGTTTTGCTTCCGGTCGAAGGAATTTGTGCACCACATCTGTCAAAGTTTGCGACATCCCAAGTGGTACTGAATCATACACGAGATTACGCACGGCCTGAAACAATTAATATTATTGAAATTAAAATATCAACTTCAAAAGTACATTATATTATATTATAATATACAATTATATTCAATATTGTCAATGATTTTTTCATTGATTTTAAAGAATTAAGAAATGTATTTGTACCTCTGAAATAGCACTGATAGGGTCTTCCAATTTGACTGTGAAGCATGGCAGACAACTAAGAAATTGATCCGAAACATCGTCGTCTGGCAGGGTTGAAAAATTGTGATAAGTTTTGAACACCGAACGAAGCGCACTTACTGCCGCAAGTCGCATTTCCCAGTCTTCTTTTTCCAGATACGGTTTGATTGCGAGCACGATATGTGGGCTTATGGGTTTGTCCGTTTTCACGGATAGGAGTACAGGGAACCCGCGAAGAGATTCTAAAATTACTTCTTTTCCTCCAGCGTCTGCGGTTTCTTCCAAACCGTCTAGCAATGCTGTGAGACAATTGTCAAAGTACTCGTTAATCTGAAAATAAAAAAAACCAGTTAACTTTTTCTTTTATGAAAACCGGATTATTCAAATTGAAACTCTGTTGGTTCGGTTAAGAATTATTACTTGGCTTTGTTCAAGTTTGACAATTTTCGTCAAGCCAATGGTTGCCAATTTTCTCACAAGGGGCGAGGAATCCATTTTGGCCTCGTGGAGCGCGTTGATTATCGCGTCCAACCAAATAGCGTCGCAGTCTTTGCAGCCGATGACTTGGACGTAGAAAGCAGTAGCGGTTGCTCTCTGAGCCGGCAGCTGACTAGTCATCATTGGTCCTAACATTTTTGCAATATCGCAAATCGTGCGAGAATTTTTGCTCAGACATTTGGCAACTGATTTCACTGCTAGGATCAATTTGGTTTCACCTTCTTGTTCATTGTCAAACACCTATGAAACACGAAAAACAAATGATTATCCAACTTCAATTTGCACCAATCAGTCTTTGATTACAATTTTTGTTTTATTCTTTTACCATGTCATTAAGCAGGGCTGTGGCTTCGCTAGTATCTATTATTGTCAAAACATTAACCAAAACAGAGTACACACTCCGACAGGGATTAATTTTACAAGATTCCCGGTTGGGAATGAATCCGAACTTCGTGTTAACCACCGACATAGGCGCTTCTGCATGTAGCCACCCTGAGAGATACTTTAAAAGGATAGTCAGCAGCTCAGCCGTTTTTCTTTCGATCAAAGTCTCAGCCGTGGCCGACTGTAAAAGGTTCCCCAAAGCAATTATAGCTGCGAGGGAAGAGAGCGATGCTGTGTGACTTTTCAGTGAGTGTGGAGACGTTGGTGATGCGTTTTTCGTAAGCTCAAAGTTGTTCTCTAGTTGATTCAGAAGGATCTCTAAAGTCTAGAAAAAAAATTGTCTTCTTGTAATGAATTTAATAGGAGCAACAATCACTTCTAAACTGTAAGTTTTTTTTTTCAATTTTACCTGCAGTCCTAGTTCTGAATTGCTGCCAAATTCTCGCCAGCAATGTTCAGCACTTCGGTCCAGTGGCAAAGATTGCCTCAACATTTGTTCAACTAATTCCTGAGGATGATGTCGCATCAAGGATTTGATTGCTAGTGTTGCGATGTGTCTGCAAGTCGTGTTGTCCATCTGACGGATCTTCGATAAAATTGTATCTGGAAATATATTGATTTTATTAATTTGCAAGAACAGTTTTTGAAATCATAAAAAGATAATTAATGTTACCGATCATCTGAACATTTGACCGAGGCATTTCTGACCCTCTTAACGAAAACAATTCGCCGAGAGCGATCCCAGCTGCGATTGCAGTCTCATTTTTGTTTGACAGATTTTCGATCAGGCCTTCGGCCAAGCTGACCACTTCTCCTGTTGCGATCCTTTCGCAAGCAGTGAAGGCCAATATCTGAAAAAATAATACAATATTTAATTTAATTGATCGATTATTGTTATTTAATATTTGTATAAAATATATAGTTTTAAAGGTAAAAATAATTTGAAATTTGATAGTTTCGGTTTCGAACTAACCTTGACGCCATCATACAAAGTGTTGTTGTCTTCGCTGATTATGATTTTTTTTATCTCATTCAAATCTTGGTTTAGATGGGTATCCGATACGCTGGTACGGTGCCGCGCCCCAATACTTAAAGACAAAGATACACAGTCAACAACATAAGGTCGTAAAGTGTACTCAGAATCTGCACTCCACGACAAAATTCTTCCTAACAGTTTTCCTGGCTCGAGTTTCCCCCCAGGAAATGTGTATTTCAATGAATCGTGATATGTTCTGAAAAGGGATTTTATTTTATCAAAGTATTCAAAAGATTTATTTTTATCGGAGAAAACCAGACGCAACATTTTCCGACCTTAATGTAGATCTTAGGATGGTAATCGCAGTTTTTCTTTCTAAAACAATATTCGATTGCATCCAAGGCATCAAAATCTCAACCAACTGTGCCAGCATGTTAGCTGAATCTCCGACAATTTCTGTACAAACTATGCCCAATTCTTCTACCACTTGTTGTAACGTCCCGGACAGTCTTGACGTAGTCTGGAACATAAACACCTAGTTGAAAATTTTTTAAGTTAATCAAACTATCAAAGACATGTGTTTAATTTCCATTTTTTACCTCAGCTGCAATTGTTTTGTCTAAGATGGTACTCAATAAAATTTCCTTTTCTTCAATGTTCAATGCAGGGGGAATCCGACTAAATTTTCGTTAAGGATTTTATTGAAATAAAAATATTATAATTAGAATTCGAAACAATTTTGAGTCAAAGTTGTCATAAATTTGAATCTCCTTTAATTTTTTTAAATTTAAAATTTAACTTAACTGAACTTGAAAATTTTTTTGAAAAAGGATACATTAAGGCGATGGTCGCTTTTATGATGAACGGATACAATTGTATAGGTTTGTATCCGAACGGTGACTGAAACAATGCGAGCAATGTTGAAAGTATTTTGCCCCGTGCTTTTAGTCCGGTGGAATCTGCCAATCTGTTGGGATGGATAGCGTAACCAATCTAAAAAGAATATTAGTATTACCAAATGATTATATTAATTATTATTAATTGTCAATAAATATTATACAAATTAAAGATGTAAATTATTTAAAGCAGGGTAGAAAATCACTTTATAAGAAAATGACGTGTTTTAAAAATTTTGCCACTTTAGTTTTACCTGTTCCAAAGCCAACAACCCAGCTTCCATTGTAGTAGCCTTTTTACAATCATTCAACTGTTTGATTATCCATGGCACAATATGTCTCTGTACATCCGCATAGATGTCCTTGGCAGCTGCTCTTCTCACAATCTCGGAATACGATTTAAGCAGTCCCGTTTTCACAGCCTCAGCCAGGGCAACTCCTTTTGAGTCCCTGACCAACCCCAACAATCGGACGGGTTCTTTTCTTTCATCTTCCTTATGACACAGTTCCTCCATTGTTTTCAATACAAGTTTCAAATGTCTTCTCGAGGATATGCCCACGGCGCGAGCGTACTCCCCTGTATTCTTTTCGTTTTGCATTGTTGAAAGTTCGACTAGTAAAATGACATGATTGTCGCCGTTGCAGATTGCAGATAAAATTATCGATAATTGCGGGCTCATTTGTTTCGTTACAAGCTCGTCAGCGAGTTTCGAACCCCAAGAAACACCTTCCAGGACGACACTCTGTTCTAGAAAATCGACGACTTTCTCTTCCCAGGCGAGGTTTCTGCTAATTATACAACAAATGTTTTGAACAATATTTTTTCAAGCGTAATTGACAATTCAGTTTAATTTTATCATTTAGATTATTCATCTCTACTAGTATTTTCAAAGTACCTCTCCATAATCTCCAGGGAATTATTTGAAAAATCGTTTTCCAAAAAATATGAAATGTCCTTAAGAGCTTCATCCCAAAGTTGGTTCAGTTGATGGCCAAACAGTGGAGCGGCGTTTCGCAAGAATGACACG
Source organism: Trissolcus basalis (assembly GCA_025266255.1). Classification (NCBI taxonomy): domain Eukaryota; kingdom Metazoa; phylum Arthropoda; class Insecta; order Hymenoptera; family Scelionidae; genus Trissolcus; species Trissolcus basalis. The sequence goes on along the minus strand of JAAMPD010000296.1, from coordinate 36,975 downwards.
ACTGATAACCTGTTGCTTTCCTCGCAAATCAATTCCAAACAACGTCCTAAAACTTTGATACCGGAAAAGTCTTTATGTTCGCTGTCCCCAGAAACGATTTTTGAAGCAAGTGGAGTGAGGGCACGAAGAATTGCTGCTACCTGAAAATAGTTAAAGTTAGATGTTTAAAAACATGAAGAGGCGAGAACTAATTAGAGATGTGGGATTATTTTTACCGAGGCAGCGTAAGTGGAATCAAGGAGGGCTTTAATTAGACAAGGCCATAACCAACTTTCTGCCCCTTCTACGGTACTGGCTAGAAGATACAAAGCCTCTTGATAAGCCTCGGCTTCATCACTTGATGTTCCACAATGAATTACCTAAATGAACGACAAATAGAATTTAAAAATAATCATAGATTTTAATGACCTTTTATAACTATCATTTTCTAACCATATATCGAACAAAAGATGCTCTTTGGGACGGTAAAAGCGGAACTGTAGGTCGAGCTGCGAGAGCAATTATAGTCCCGATCATTTGTTTGGCATTATTTTCAGTCAGGCAATCCTGCAGAGTTAGTGCTATTCGCTGCAAGACCGCGTCATCCTAAAATGAATTTTATCATGACTAACAAGAATTAATTGATTAGTAAAAACTGTTCAAATAAAAGAAATGTTGATACCTCAGTAGGTAAGGTGTTAATTAAATGCTTAAGGATGACCAGAGCTCTTGAACGGTGCATCATCATTGACGATTTCAAGTGTTGTAAAACCCTGAAAGTTAGATAAATTTTATACAAGTTGAAAAAGTTGTGTGGTTGTAATTAGAAAATTCGTAAATTTACCTATCCAATCCTTCGTCAGGAAACAAGATCACGATGGACCGAAAACATTGCAAAGCTTCGTAATGTGTCAACAGAGTGTCTCTCGAAACTTCAAACGGCGCGATACAAATTAAATCAAACAGATTGTTATGGATTTGCTCTATCAACAATCGTACATTCTCCTTCTCTTCTTCTGACAACGTGTCCAAGATCAATGCTAAAAGTCTGAAACGCAAGATTTTAGTTCAGATGTTGTTGTTGTGTTATAAAATAAATTGAAATTCCAAAAGCTCACTTTGTAGCTGGCAATTGGAGTCCACTTCGCCTGCAGAAATGCAACGTGACAGGTAGCAGTTTGACTGATTTTTGTGACTGCTCAAAAGTGGGCAGTACTGGCAGAAGTGCATGAAGTGTTCCCAGAACTTTGTCGATAAGTTTGTTGTCTCGAACGGTCCGTAACCAGTTGTTCCAGAGGACGTCTAGGATGGCTGGCAGATCCTCAATGTATGCCTCCTTACAGAACCCGGGATCTGACGCCTCCTCCATGTTGATCAAGTAATCATTTATGGCTTCAGCAAATTTTGAGATCACTGTAACAAGAATTTCAAATTGCAACCGAAGAAATACAAAAAAATTGTCCCTTCATTTATTAAACAAAGTTTGTTAAAACAATTTCAAGTTTAAAATCTCATGTTTGAAATTGAATATGGAATTGATTAAAGTTTCAAGTTTCTCTTACTAAAACAAGCCGCAGTTTTAAGTTCATCGTTATGCATATGCGGAAGCATCGGCAGTACCACAGACATTGTTATTCTAATGAATGGGACTGTTCCGAAAGGGTTGCCAGCTGCAACCATGCCCATCGCTCTGACGATAGTGTGATGCGGCATCATCCCAGGTTCGAACCTAATTTTGAAAATACATTTCATAAGTCCAATTGATAAAATTTGTCAATCATTCATGTGAATGAAAAATATTCCTAGGAACTAAAACAAGTTGTACAATTTGAAAATTGATCAGGTGGATATAGTGTGAACTTGATCCATAATTCCTTTCAAGCAGTATTGTAACATAACACCTCACGAGAGATCTGTTTGTCAATCTGTCAGTCTATTAAATTACTGCACTTGACACATTTATCTCGAATCATTTTTTTTAATTCGTATAACAAATTTTTAATTGATTAATTAAACTAAATTGTTTTTTAATTATCACAACTGATATCAGAGCAATCAAGTTTTGAAAAATTGAAATTTCATTATTACAGGTTTTAGTTTTATCTTTAAACAAAATGACGATATACATATATTATACATATATACATTTGTAATGTATGTTATATACAATTGTCACATTTGTAACAACAAAATCTGTCACCTTGTCAATAAAGCTTCCATTGCCAAGGAACAATGCGCTCTACTCAGACCAATAAGAATGTCATAAGATTGTTTCTCTGCATATCCTGTCAGCTCATTAACTGCCAAATTAGCGACATCAGTAACCAGCTGACTTTCCAACTTTTGAGCATGTTTTTTACACGTCTCTGCGATGATCTTTAATAAAGCTGTCAGATGGTCGTGTGATATCTGAAAGCGGAAAAATAAAAATTATATGTTCAACTCAGAAAATAACGTACAATTAAAAAAAGATAGAAAATGTGAAATTAAAATCTCCTCACAGTAGAAAATACTTCTAGAAACATTTTATGAATTTTAAGAATCATGAAATTGCATGTTTGCTCACCTTTCGATGAAGCTGCCAAAAATGATGAGCAGCATGGATAACAACAGCGGGTTTGTGTTCAGAAATTTTGCTGATCGAATTGCAGACAACCTGGCTGACTTGTTCATTTTTGTCATCCAAAGTATCCAGCAGTGCTTGGACAATAGCTAAAAAAAAAGAACGAGAAAAAGCGTATGTCACAATTCAATAGATTTTTGATAAGAAAAATCAATTTAATTGACAGCATTTGGATTCAATAACCGATTCGAAAATACCTGACAGTTCTGAAGAGCCGTTCAACTGGTTTGTTTCTGCCTCGTTCTTCATCGTGACAATGCAGCGACAATTAAAGTAACAGGGCTTTTGTACGGTAATATAATAATGACAGCTGATACCTTACGAGCCAGCATCAGGGGGATTTAAAGGCATCCCAACAATTGAACGAGCACTTTCATCCGCGTTTTCATTCGATTAAAATCTTTATGAGATTTCACGCCATTTTTGTTCACATTATTTTTCCTTTGATAAGATTTATCGCAACGCGCTATTTGTCGATGACATTTCAGGATTTGAGGTTAGGTTCTTCTGCTACGTCGCTTGTTGCGTTGGTAAAATTGATACAAGCAACATTATTCAAATGGTATGATGATAACAATCAAAAATTCATTTTTTTTATTGTTCCATTTTGTGGTTGGGTAGGGGGTGTTATCAAAAAATTAAAATGCTACGTAAATAATATATATTTTCGGTAAAACAACATGGTAGAAATAAATGAGTTACGATTTACATTTGTATACAGCTAGAGTATAATTTGTACAAAAATTAAAAGATGTTCGTAATCATTTTATGATGGCTATTATTCCGGGTGACATTTTCCACTGAGGATGTCGGCTTGTCGAAATTGTATATTTTGTCTAAGAAATTACATCGGGTGCGGCGCCATCAAGTCCAGTCCTTGACATTCGATGGCGATTCTTACTCCTAAGGCAAAAAAACCTATACTTTTGATCAACGACCTGCAAGAAAATTAAACGAGAATTAATTTTTTCATGTTTGGTTGACAACTTGAAAGGATTGTTTGGTTGAATTGTACTTGATTAGATTTGTTGGAATGTAACAGACCGATATATTGATTAATGAATATGTCGAAGGGAAAAATAACAAAACAAAACGTTGTTTGAGAGGTTAGAATTGTACAGAATCTTACCATTTGAATGGATCGTAGTAAATGCTTTTGACAATGTACGTGACTTTTCTCATTATGCGAATCGTGGTTGCCAAATTTTTTGGTGATTTGTTGTCAGTAAATTTGTTGTTTTTGTTGTTGTCCACGCGTGAGTTCAGGTTTGCCGTTTTACAAAAGGACTTGTCCAAAATAGAGAAAATACATGACCGGTCTGAAATTGGTGCTTTAATCGTTTTCCACACTCATTCAGCCAAGTTAACTTTCGTTCAATGTTTCCGTGATTGTGATTGGTCAATTTAATCGCGGGCAATTTGAACTGAATTTTTTGGTTTTTTAAATTATTAATAAATTATTACTTATGTATTTGAATATACAATATCTCAGCTTTGAAGTTTTCAATAAAGCTAAACAAAAAATTTTTTAATTTGATTTCAAATTTGCGCGCCTTTTAGAGTTTGAAATATTTACGGATCACAGCGCCCTTTATAATAATTGATTAAAAATGCAATTATGTCTGACCGGTGTTAGTATTTTTTAATTTTTAAAAAATAATAATTATTTTCCATTTATCACTAAAAATTATTTTTTCTCATTTCCTTCCTTGCCGATGGATCTTCTTTACCGACCGACGTCGTTTGTCAGTAAAGAAGGAAGAAGGTAAAATGGCGGCCAGTGTTAGCGTCTATCGGCAACGCGCGCGGTCGTATCCTTTCACATCCGCGGAATTTTCAGTCAACATTAACGATTTCTTGCAAAATTTGTATCAGACATCATGACCGAACAATCGTGTAAGTATATTTTCGAAAAATAAATCAAATATTAGTTAAAAATAGTGAGAATAATGAAATTGACGTCATTTTTGGCGTTGCAAATTTAGAGAACCTTTTTAAAGTCATTGCTGGTGTTATCCGATCGACTTCTTTCGTTTAATAACTTACAATTTTATGCAAACTGTTAATTAAAATAACTAAATAATTCATCCACCAAATATTAATTCGAGAAAATTAAAAATTGCAACAGACGCCATGACTCTTGTAACGCTGCAAATTTGAAAAATCGTTTTAAAGTCATTGTTGCAACAACAATTCTTTTTTGTTCGTGTAAAGGCTTATAATTTTATACAAATTATTCTGAATAATCTAACCATAAAAGTAACCAAATATTTAACGAAAACTGTCTTAAATGAGAAGCCACCCAATGAAGCTGCGCCAGCAAAGAGGTACTCGCCTCCAGAGGAGAAACTTCTTGGCCATCCGAGTAGTCTCCTCCTGGAACTCTCTACCAAGTGCGACTGTGATGGCACCCTCGACCAAGGCCTTCAAATCGCGACTTCAACATGCCAGCTCAGGTCGAGAAACATGACCGAAGATGTGATTCTCTCTACCCATGGCTGTGATACTCTACCTTATTTAGTCATTGTTATTTCCTAACTTAACTTTCTTATATTGTATTTTAATCCACATATTGCAACCTACATTTCGCCTCGACACCACAGAGTCATTATACTTATTTATACTTATTTACCATTGTGATACTAGTTTCTTGAATTATCTTTTTATTACTTATTATCTTTACTTATTTGTGTTCCTTACTCTTATATGGGAAAAACAGTTGTAACTGCTGCCTTTATATTTTGAATAAATAAATAAAATGAAAATCGAAACCATGACGGCTTTGGCTTTGCAAATTTCAAAAATTGTATCAGAGCCATTATCGTGGTAAAGAACCATTTTTATTCGTTCAAAGTTTTCTAATTCACTTAGACAATCTTTTTCTTTATTATATCAAGTCGGTTAATTTTCCACAAATTTAAAAGTCCAAGCCGGATAAGTTCGCGCGTTCCCGCCAGAAAAACTGCGCGCGCAGTCGATAAAAACAGTGCTTCGATTATCGGAGAAGGGTTAGTAGAGGGGGCGGGGTGTTTGGAGCGTTTCGCGTTCCTCTGTCCAATCGGGGTAGTCGGTGCTGTTGACACCTGATATCCCGTGCGAAATTGTCAATTCATTTGATCGCGCAACAATGAGCTCGCGACCGGTAAACAAAGTGAAACAGTCGAGCTTGCACGAATAATTGATCGGAACAAAATTGATGGCTTCGTTTGTGGGACGCGGTCTGTCGCTTGAGGGAAAAAGTCGCTTGCAATTGGTGGCGGCAAATTTGTCCGACAATGTCAATTGATTCGTCGCGATGTGATTGATGGCACCAAAGCATGCGGCTCAAGTTCGTTAAAGTTTTGCTCGCGGTGGCGTTGATCGGCAACGTCCTGATTTGGTACAAAATATGGAGACTGTTCTCGGCGCAGCGCTCGCCCCAGTCGCCGGACCAGGACGACACCGCGCACAAATTTCACCGCAGGTTCGCCCGGCTTGTCACCGTTGTCATCCGCCAGTTCGAGACATTCGAAAACGACGTCGCCACCACCGTCGGCTCCATCATCAACTCCTACCCGGAGATTAACATTCTGATTGTTTGCGACCAGCTGCCCTACCCGCCGCTCGAACTCGATCTTGACAACAACACCCTGCGAAATGTGCGACTTGTCAACCTGCAGCCGGATTTCAACAAAACTTTCGACGAGAGGAACCCGCTCTTTTTTGTCAGGACAAAGTTCGTACTTATTTTGCCGGATGCCAGCAGGTTCGCTCCGAAACAAGTTTTACAAGTACGTATAGAAAAAATTTTGACAACAGTTGAGACAAAGTGGGAGGTACAAAAGTATCCAAATGTTATGCGGTACAAAATATCGATCCCTTGTTAAAATAGCAAAAATGTTTCATGTGCGAAAGGGTAAAAATTGTGCCCTTTGAATGCACGTTTTTTTTATATATAAATCTTTTGATGAATAAAGTTTTTGTATTATTCAATATTTTCATTTGCTTTTGACTTTTGTCGTCGAAGTTGGTTCCTGCTGACCATTGTTGGAATTTTTTTTTTATTGAAACATGTAAAACCATTGTTTGAATTGTTTTGTTCATATTTTCAATCATCGTTGATGTACGCTCGGTTTACAGTGTAAAGTTTACTTTTAAATTGTTGAATCAAAATTTATTATTCATATAAAGAGCGTGTACTTTTTCAATTTCATTTTATTTGTCTTTGCAAAAAGCGTACTGTTTTTCAACGACCTTCGTGGAATCACAAATTGAACAATTATTTTTATCGAATTATCTTTGTTCTATAACTCTTTCTCTTTTTTCGTTTGTTTCGCGTTTTTTATTATGTATTTTTTACAGTGTTGTTTTTTGTGTTTACAGGAGATGTTGAATCAAGTTTCAAAAAATGGCGCGGTCGCATTGCCGGTTGGAAAAAATTCCCTGACATGCTTAAGTATGACCTTGAAGATCAAGGAGTGGAGTTTGAAAATGTCATACAATTCTGGAACTGAGTGCGACACGATCTCTGGAAAGCACGTGACTCTGATGGAGACCAAAATTTTTAAAACGAGTTTCGGACCCTTTTCTTCTTCCCTTTACTGATGCTTTGTATATCCAGACCACTGCCCTCGGCGTCAAGGTAGGAGATTTTTTTAAAAGCTCATTTTGGTGTTCATCTCATTTCGATGTTTTGCTTTTTGGTGTTTCACTAGTGGAAAAATTGATTTTCGGGTGTCACTATTGTACCTTTTCCCTGACATTTCACTCGCCCTTCTACGAGAATTAATTTCAACATTTTTAAGCATGTTTGTAAACTGTTTTGAGTATCCGACTGAAGCATTTGTCCTGATTATTATTTGTCGATCATCTATTTTGCTTTATTTGATGGTCTTTCACTAATCGAAAGTTGATTTTTCGGGGGCCATTTTCGCACTTATTCGCTGACTTTTCACTCGCCCTCAAAGTTCCACGAGAATCAGTTAACATTTTTTAAGCATGTGTGTAAATCGTTTCGACCAAAGCATTCGTTTCATTTGTATTTCTTTTCAATCATTGCGGTAAGTATTTTTACTTTTATTGTTCACACTTTTTGTTTTTTTATGTTACATCACTTTTGTGAATTAGAACACATTCTTATTCTATAATTTTCTGCTTGCTTCATTTCTCGTTCTTGTAACCAGTAAGTACGCTTTCACCAACATTTTCATTTCAACCAAAATGACGAAACTCTTGGTCTTTTCTGGTTCATCATTTTAATTTCTTTCTAATAAATTATTCTTATTCTAGATAGTTAAACCAGAAACCTTGTTGACTGAATTTTACAATTCCACCAGATTCACATGCACAAGAGCCATCATTTCAACGAAGGCAAGCCGTTGTACCGAAGTCAGCAAGCTCAAGCAAAAGTCACCCTTCTGCACCGCAACCGAGAGCGCGCACTCTACGAAAAGCTCGGGATCAAAAAAGTCACTCGACCCACTAACCTGGTTGACTGGTACGGATGTTCTCGCGAGACTCCACGCTGTTTCGGATCGGTCATCAACGGGGTGCCTGCGTATATCTACCAAAACCGGTACACGCCACCATGTTGTCTAGCTGGACTGCGCAAAGTTGCTCATCACGTCTTCGACAAACTTGAGGAGGCGGGAATTCGCTACTGGCTCGAAGGAGATTCTCTCCTGGGTGCCATGAGAAATGGCGACATCCTCCCCTGGGACCACGAAGTTGAAGTTGGTGTCAACAAGGACGACCTGTCCAGGTCACCTTGGCTGCTCCAGGCCAGGAACAAACCAGTCTTGGACAACCAGGGCTTCGTGTGGGAAAAAGCCACTGAGGGAGAGTTCTTCCGCGTGCAGTATTCGAAGGTCAACAGACTCCATGTGAACCTGCTTCCGTTCTATTCGAGAAACGGAACGATGAAGAAGGACGACTGGTTTATGAAAAATCGCGACTTCCCGGAACAGTTTCTTCATCCGATGTCGAGCATCGAGTTTACCGGTCGACAAGTGCCAAGTCCCAACAACATTCGGGATTTTCTTGAGATCAAATATTTCAAAGGGGTCATAGAGAATCCCGAATTCCCAGGGAAGATTAATTTAGAATAGATTCTCTCTGAAATCGGACATTTTTTTAGTCGTTAGATTTGTGTCCGTTTCCTTTAGGATGAATTGTGCAGTATTTTGTGTACGAGGTTTTTGGTTTTTCTCTTGTTAAAAATTAAGGGCTTTGAATTTATTGTTTGAATGTAAATTTAAAGTTGGTAAACATGCGGGAAAAGTCGCATGATGTAAAAGTTGGAATTGCTAGGAATTGACTAAAATAATATTATCCAAAATTGATTACAGATTGCACATTTCAAAAATCGAATTTTAACTCGTTGACAAAGTTTTTAAGTTCATTATGAAAAGTTAGATTCAGATATCCGATAATGTATTTAGCATGTTCGCTTTACGCGGCCATGTCAGGGTATTTTCAGCAACTATTTAAAAATTAGCATTTGAAAAAAAAAAACTTTTAAAAAGCAGTTTAAAAATTGATATAAAAATACGTTAAATTAAGCAGCGGTTTTGATATCAACAGAATCCTTGTAAAAAACGATATAATAATAGAATAGTCGAGTCAAAATTAACGGCCAATATCGATATTTGGAACAAACAATTTAAATTATTTAAAAGTATCGAATAACTATGTCCACTTGAAATATCCGTACTATATTTTAGACTTTATGTGTTTCAAATAACCATTAACAAGGCTATGAAATTTTGTTTATGGTTTTTAATACTTTATGAAAAAAGGTTTTGTTTGAACTCAAAACGTTGTTAACATTATCTAGTTGATAGGTTGTTGTCGTTATAATTGAATATTGTCTAATGCTATTGATTATGTTAGATCTACCCTTCGAAATATCATTTAAGTTTGTGAATGCAAGAAATTTATCAATGTTATACTTTAATTGTGATCGGTGTTGAATCTGTAATATGTAAGACAATCCGCAGCCCTTGCTCAAAATTCGAAGCAATTGTATGTTAGGATTGATACTTCGTTTAAACGAAAATGACATTTGAATGAACACCATAATTTTTATCTTAAACTTGTGATTTAAGCGTTTTTATTTCTTTATTATGTTATAAAAATTATAATCTATATCTGCGGGTAAAGAGCTTTAATGTGAATCCTAATTAAGTTTTTTATTGTTCAAATTTGTAACTTGCTGTTACGCGTTATCCTCGACCGAATCTCAATGAACAAACTTGCTATCTAATTTGCGTTGTCTGATAATCAACACTTGCAAACCATAATGAACAAATAGTTTATAAACAACAGGTATTCAGCAACATCCATATTGTGATAAGTTTGTGATAATACATTATAACTTTGAGCTGAAATTTGAAAATCGTACATTTTGATGATTGCTCATGTTGATTGTTGATTTCCTTAACAATTGTTAACAATTATATTTCCTATTTAACTTTAACTAACTTGTAATTTCGTTCGTTACAATCCGGACAACAATTGCGAATGTTAAAAAGAACCTTAGTCGTTCGTTTTAAAAGAATATGATTTTTATGAGATCTACAAATGTCCGAGAATTGTGAAATAAAAAATAAACCAGAGCCCTGGCATTAGAATCGTAAACATTGTGCCAAATAATGCAGTGGATTGTACGAGGCGAAACTATTGTTACTCCGTTTTTGTTCCTACAGCAATGGTAAAACGCTGTAACCTTTTGATCCACGCCGATAAACATTTTTCGTGGGACAAAACTTCCACATCGCGTCTCTTAGCGTGTCACCCGTCGAAAAGACTGCAATAAATTAAGTGCAGATAGTATACATTTTCAAAAAGTGCCTTTTTATTTATGCGACCACCCGTTCGTCCTTGGGGGGAACCAGGGTAGCAGGCTCGCGGACAAAACTCAACAATTTTTCCAGTTTCAACGATTCCAGTTCCTCGTGAGTCATATGGACTTGTTTTTTCGTCGGTTTTACTTTGATCCTAAGATTAGGTGAGAGTTTAAAGGCACTGACCGTTCCTCTGAAATGTTATCCAATTTATTAATTCCATTTCTTTAAAAATGACTAGAAAATATTAAATACTTTGTTTTTTCTTTCAGTTTCATTACTTGTCATCTCCAACGATTATAAAAGGCATCTTGTGGTTGAATCTGAGTCTGGTCAGGTTCCCCTTCTTCTTGCTGATCACAGGCTGACTGCAGATGGGCCGGTACTTGTTCACATTCAGATCAAAGACTGTTACCTTTCCATCGTTTGACACACAGGCTAAAACAGTGGAACTATATGGAGCCCACTGAACATCTCCTATTGGAACACCGAGGTCGAACATAAACAAGGGTTCTCTGGAAATTTGATAAAATTAGAACATTTTAGTTCAACTTTCTCCATTTATTGAAACTCGGAGATAAAATAATCCATCACATACGATCTTCCATCTTCCCAAATTTTGATTCGCCAGTCGCAAGAGCAACTTGCGAATATGCTCGAGTTGTAATTGTTGTAAACGATCTTGTACACTGGCATATCATGTGCTTCGTTATAAATTTGCATGTAGATACTGCTGTAGGCTGTGTTACATTTGTAAATTGTTCCCTCCTCGGTTCCGACGAGAAAAATGTGTGGGTCTTCAGGGTGGAAGGCGAAGCATGTTCCACAAGCTGAAGTACATTTTGAAATGTAAATGTGTTTATAGAAATTTGATCAGTTTGGTATCAAATTCAACTTGGTCGATAAGATAAGTTCATTCGGTTGTTCAAAGTAATTGAAATTCGAAGAAATTGGATTTTGCAAATTTAAAGAGAAACCTTTTAATCTGATCTCAGTCCCGTCTGGACCAGTTATGGGTGGCTGGTCCAGATAAAGAGTCATGATCGTAGTCACACCCATGTCATTTTGATGCAAAACCCAGTACTTGATTTTTCCATCGATGCTGACACTGTAAAAAGCCAGGTTTCCTTCCTCGGTATCAGGCGCCCAGCACACCTGCAGTCAAAGTTTAATCATACTTTAATTCACTCTCCCATGTAACTGTGTGTCGCAGACTCAACTCGGCACAATTCGGTTTCTAATGAAATGATACAAGTTTTGTTCGTTATTTCAGGCGGTAATCAAACTTTTGTGAACGGTGTCAGACTCGAGTTGAGATTCAATTTGATTTCGGCACTGAAAAATTGTTTGGGAGAGTATAACCAGGTTCAGACATTGCTCCACGAGTTGCAGAGTAAATTTGAATTAGAAGCACCTGCCAAACGATGCCGCCGTGTTTTTGAGCCACGTCGTTGCTCTTGTACTGGGGCGTGTTGTTTGGGATCATCATGTTGTAGACTGCCACTGTACCATCCAGTGAACCTGTAAACAAATTCGTTGAAAATCTTCATTCTTCTAATTTTAATTTGTCTCATCGAAACAAATTTTTATTTTTGCTTCGTTTACCAATCACTATGAGGTGAGGGTGTTTAGAATTGATGTCCACACACATGACTGGTGATTCTGTTGGGCAGATCCATTCTGGGTACGATGGATTTTTCAAACTGAATAAACAGACGTGTCCTGTTGTAGGCAAAGTGTTATCCAACGACACTAAAATAAAACAAAAATTATTTGTACAATTTATCAATTAGAAATGTGTTGATTTTATTATTTTCTTTTTCATTTCAGAAACTTACTGGTTCCAAAAGAAACGGCAAAAAGATCGTAGTACCGACTGTTGAAACACAAATGGGTGACGTTGTGTTTTCTAGTTTTTTCGTAGTTGAATCTCCAAAGGGGCAGAAGTGAACCCTCCTCATCTTTGAACTCGTCACTCGGATCATCCCAGTATCGATAATCTGCAACAACTCGAAATTGCAAATGAAAAAATCTTGAGGAATGATTGGGGAAAGTTTGGATTTTCAGTTTGCACTCAACCTTGAGAAATATCATTGAAAATATTCTGAGTGACCATCCTCTCTAAAATTTTAGCCGACTGCTGCATCCTTTCATTCACGTTAGACTCCAAACTTGATTTCTTTTTCCCCTCATCTTTCTTTATAGGTGGCGCTTTTCTGTCTTTTTCTTTCTCCTTTTTTTGTCTCTCATAATCTTCCTATGGTTCACACAATTTTAGAGAAAAATTTTAAAATGTAATTTCAATTTATTTATTTTAAATAATAATATTTTAATAATTAATATTTAAAATAATATAATAGTTTTTGTTACAATTAAAAGAAGTACCTGATAGGCGTCAAATATCGTCCATTGGTAGACATGAGAATTGAGCTTGTCTACAGGTGGAGGTATGGTTTGAGTAGAAACATCCTAAAATTTTCATTCCCATTAATTTTGCAAATTGTATTTTTTTTTTTAGTAGTTGGAAATTTAAAATTCTTTACTCGGGCTAGATTTTGGTAAGTGAGCGAAGCTCTTTCGCAAAAATTAAACTGGTTAGGCAACTTTTTCGGTTTCTCCTTAACAGCTTCCTCTTCATCAGCCTCAGTTTCCCCGTCTGCAGTTTTAGTCTGATCTTCACTTTCTTTTGAACAAAAAAAAAAAAAGTGCAATTAAAAAACTGACAAAAGTCTAAGTTTCCTAATACTATTAAAAATCTGTTTACCTTCTTCGTCTTCTCTTTCTTCAATTTTTTCTTCCTCCTCGACTTTCTCATCAGCTTCATCTATTATCACAAAATTAGACACAGGTTCATTTGAGCGTCAATACTCTTTGACTTACCGCTAACGTCTGCTTTTCCGGTGTCTTCTTTTAATTCTAAAGTCGCAGGGATGTCAAGCAGAGTGATCAAATTTGGCGCTCTAGGCAGTCGGATAAAATCCCTCTCTTTGTGCGACCATTCGACTAGTGAATCTTGAGCTCGATTGTTTTCTGTTGTTAGAACAGTAACAATCTCTTCATCAAGTTACCTAAAAAAAAAAAAAGAATTTCTCATTAACAAAAAAATATAACATAGTTTGAACACAAAATTGATTATAAATGAAAAAAGGTCTTTCAAATAAAATTTTTGTCTAGAATTACAGCTTCTGTAAGTTGCAACTGATCATCTGGTTTGTATAAAATTTTGCCCCGAGTCCAATCAGCATCGTAGTAAATTCCATCGACCCGAGAAATTCTGCTCTTAGAAGTCACAGTAACCTGAATAAAAAAAAGACACGATTTGCATAGAAATGAAAATTGTTTTGAACAATCGATCGATCAACTCAACAATTATGATAAACAAGTGTTTTTCATTAAAAATTCAACAATGCGAAAGTTGAGCTTACGTCTGACGCTTTTGACGAGCGCGGCGGCCTTTTCGACATAACACTGGGCCTCATTTTGGACCGATTTTGGGTTGCCTCTGCGCTAAAATGATTTTTCCTTCCACGTTCTTGTCATTGTTTATTTTTCAATCCGAAATTTGACGGCTCGTGTCTAAAGGTTTGACAATTTTGTTTACAGGTTACCTTGACAACCAAGCGTCAATTGCCACATGGAGCCTGGAAATGTCAATAAAGTACAAGTCTGATTCAAGTAACAAAAAGATTGATAAAAAGTTGCAACTTTTTAGTTACTTTGATATTCATGTTAACTTATTTCTCAAAAGCTAAACATTATCTGAGATGTTATAATTTGTTATTCAATCATTTTTGGAAGAATTGTTTAAACATTGTAAATCAGATGAAAACATACGAGGGAAAGAGTTTGTTTATTATTCCAACGGCGGTAATTAAATGCAAAATAAATTAATCCCCCCTGTCCGCTTTGAAGTTAGCTTTAATAAAGATCACGTCCTATCCACTGGCAGTTGGTAACCGACCTCGTTCGTCTTCCTTTGACTCTCCAGTCGGAGTCGATTTTTCGTCCTCTGTCCATAATTTTTGGAACATCAAATGAGTCCATAATAACCAACTCTCGACGTCCAGTTGACGTAATCAAATTATTCGCAAAAAGCAACGCAATTACATCTTTAAATTTTGGCTTGTACATACGCAATTTCGGTGACAAGTGAGTCGGACAATTAATAACAAAAATAAACCAAGAGGCGAAGGTGCTTTTTGTATGACCAAAAGATGTCTCGCATTTTGACAACTGTTGTCGGTTAGATTTTGTATTATGAATTAAAATTGATTCGAAGCAGTGTGTTTTGTTGGTTGGACGCAGAGAGAAAATCAATAAAATGAGTTCTGCTGCTGTGTGTGCCAACAAGTTGTACAGAACAGATGGCAAAGAGACCTGCGACGACGTAGTAACACCCACATTTTCACAGAAACATTTTTAAATGTTGTAAGTAAAGTTTATTTGAAAAAAAAACAAATTTATAAATTAGAATTTGTTAATAAACTTATTAACTAATTTTTATTTCAGGTAGAACTATTTCTACAGCGTATATTTTATGATCGTATTTATAAGATGGAAGACAGCGGGATAGACAGCGATCCCAAAACAAACAACCAAGCGGAAGATGAGAACTTATTTTTGGATGTAAAAAGAGCGACAAATTTGCTTTGAATTGTATATTTTTGAAACTGTCAAAGTTTTGTCCATTGACATTTTTGGCCGGTTCAATTAACGATTGACGTTCGTCTGTTTAGGGAAGTGACAGCAGTTGTGGGAGCAAATCAGCCGTCCCAAAGATTCAGCACTACTAAACATCTTCAGAAGAAACTCGGTGGGCTTTTCACAAATAAAAAATTCACATTTGTTTTGTTACTTTTTTTCTTATTCTTCTTTTTTTCATGATTTTTTAATTGAATGTTTTTGTTTCAGAAGCACGAATAGAACAAGCTAAACGCATCCAACGAAATTCCGAGTATATGAAGTTACCTGATCATGACAATGATGCCTGTGATAATAATAGTGGGACTGGACTGATTCCCATTGAACGGTTGCCTATCCCACAGAAGAGGAAAAAGAATGCACCTTTGGTTGAATTTTGGCAAAGTGACTCAGAGAGGTACAACAAAATGCATTTAACTAAACAGTGCATAAACAAATAGTACACGTTCAAATTTGTTCAATTTATGTTTAAATGATGTTTTTAAATTTATTGATATATACTTCTGGTACTAAAAATGATGTTATTATTAAAACTGATTTGTTGTTTTGCAGTGAAGATGAATTGACGTTATTTCCAATGCCAAGATCGAAAGATGTATCCAAGCACAAACAAGAACTGACTGACACATTTAGCATCGAAGAATTGAGCGAGGGGAGCGAAGATTCACTGGATTTGGGATCGGCCGAGTCGGCTCATCCGCACACAAAGACCTATGCGCCCACAGGCTGCTTCTCTTGCCAGTGCCATATCTTGTGAAAGGAGTCAACTTTTTTGTACACAATTGTAGCGTAGATACATACACTTTTAAATTTTGATTTAGAAAAAAAAAAACAAATTAGAAACTAAGAATTCGTGTTACTTAAAAACATTCAAGATCATTATTATATTATTATTCTGTTGGTTTGTGGTTGTTAAAGAAGATTTATGAACAATGAATTGTTAATCGAAAAATATATTTTCGTTTTCAAGTGCAACAAAGTTGTTCGTTATTTTTCGGATTGATTCGAGTGGTAAATTTTAAAAGGGTGAATAACAGTTGTTACAATGGGTGAACATTCGTATTAAATCTGAGAGTGGCGCACTCAGAATTTATATTACATTGATCCATTTTAATTATCTCGACAAATGCTTTCGGTCAATACTCACGTGTGCTCTTACATGCATTGTAATAAATTATTCGACTCTATTGGACAAGTAGAAATTTTAAATTGGGTCAGGCCAGGTATACACAATGTTCCATAGAGGCGATAACTTTTGACTATTGAATAAAAATACGGCCTGCAGGCTGCGAACAAAAAAGCAAGGATAAGCTGTTTGTCTCTTCAAAGACCTGGCATCTATATGTTAACACAAGAGAGATACTACAAAAGATTAACAAGTTCAAACATTTTCCCAATTGCGGGTTTAAATGCGAGAAATAATTTTTTCTCCCTGTGCGGCGCTCTTTTTTTTTTGTTTTTTCAATTGTCAGTATTTTCTCTTGGATGATACTTTTGTTCTTTTAATTAAATTTCAGCTTATAATTAAAAATTCGTACAATACCGGTCGTGGGTTTGAATTGTCCGATGGGATCGAGCTAGCAAAATGTTATAAGATTTTAAACTGATATTTCAGAACAAGCGATACGAAGATATTCCACGAATTTTATTTCACTTTTTTTCACCTCCTCATAATGTAGAGGATTCGATTGAATTCGCAGAGCATATATGTGGGCTTATTATGTATGCAACGAGCATTGCTCGAACGTAGGAGTGGACATTGTACACCTTCTACAAGTATATATTCTGTCGTCGGATAATAATACCTGCTTCAACATCATGTTCGAGTACCGCTATTAAAATTATCTTACGAAATGTGCTATCGCCAATTGTAGCTTACTGTCAACTCAATATCCGTTATTAATGATGATAATTGGTCAATCATCTACTAATCGAAATACAATAACCAAAATCAAAAAGTAAAGTCCTACAAATTGTACCAACTTGGAACCAAAAAATTTTAAAAAGATTTTCATAAATTAAAAATCCGCGAATTCAATTTGCAAAATTGTTTAACAAAATTATTTGCCAATATATTTAACCATATATGAGATATAATTACCGGCTGTATGAACATTTTTAACATTAGTAACAACATTTTTTTAAGATTTTCATAAATTAAAAATTCGCGAATTCAATTTGCAAAATTAGTTAAAAAAAAAATTAATGTATCAGTATATGTGACCATATATGAGATATAATTACTGGTTATATGCAATTTTTTTTAACATTTAGTAACAACATTTTTTAAAGATTTTCATAAATTAAAAATTCGCGAATTCAATTTGTAAAATTAGTTTAACGAAAAATTAGTGTGCCAATATAGGTGACCATATATAAGATATAATTATCAATATGCAAATTGTATAAAAAGTTAATATTTTTGATTTGAAGGATGTTACAGAATTACAAACTGTACAAAACAGGAAGAAACGACAGAAGGAAATGTGAAGTTTGATTGAGTTTGAAAGATTATAGAGAATCGTGCGGCCGAAAATATATAAACGGTCTAAGAAACGTATTGCAGGGTCGTTCACACATTACATAAGAGGCCGACACACATCGCGTTGCGGTTGAAATTAAGAGGTACCCATCCCTTTACGTAACCGTGACTTTTTTGGGGCTGCGCGCGATTGCGGGTTTGATGCATCTGGTCGAAATCGCAGAGTCAATAATTGATAAATTAACCCAGTTACGATGCACACTTTGCGGCTTCCCCCGATCGAATCACCGCCCCGCGGATTTATTAATAAAAGCCGACGGGTGACAAATCGCGGACAAAACAAAACAGCGAATAATATGTCAAGTGAGCGCCGAAAAAACCGACGGTTACGTAAGCGTTTCTGTATTTCACGATGGAAAGTTGCGCGACAGAAATATATGAGGATATCCTCATAAAGATATTACATATCGATCGCGGTGGGCAATAACGTCGCAAAGGTGACAATCGAAAAGTAGTCGAATCCAACGGGGGAGAGGGAGGGGGGGGTGGAAGGGGAACATTGAACGGGGGAGGGGAAGGGGGCACGATCGCGAGAGGCGATTATGATCGAGTGGTGGTGTCCCCGCATGGGCCGAGCCCGGGGCTCCTTTTTTTTGTCTGTCCCTCTCGCTGAGAATTGGCAGTGGGCTACGAGCAAAAAAGAAGCCCTAGTTACGGCTAGCGGCGCACCATGGCGCCAAAGTCGGAGGTGGCGTTCAGGGTCGCGGGGGTGGCTCGGATGAATTCGTGGGGGGTGGGGCGGGGCGCATGGCCCGATGTCTCTCGTCTGCTCGCCAGTGCGAGGCCGGCTGTCAGCCGTCCAACATCGACATTGGGGCTCCCACTTGCGAGAGAGAGAGAGGCGCACGCTCGCCACACGGCCCCCCCCGCCCGTCACACTCACACACTCACACACACTTACACGCACACACGGCACCCACACGCACACAAACACGCGGGGCGCGCGGTTTCAACTGCGGAAATCGGCAGCAGGCGCCAGATCGATCGCGCGCCGCAGCATGACTGGCCCGAAGCTCGGATCGCAGCCGGTTGGGATGCTCGCACCGGGATGTCCGCCGTCGTGCAACGTGCCCGTCGTCGACTCGTGAACTCGGTCGCACAGCCGGGGAATTAGACGCCGATCCTCACGACGATGTTCGCCAGACGATGCCGCGGTCGCGTGCGGACCATTGCCCCCCGAACGTTCGCTGACTTATCGTTATTGATATCCTACTTGAGTGCGGTACCGGCGAACCCAACACACCGCCCCACGTACAATTCCGCGCAACTGTGATACACGGTTAGGCCAAACCGGGTTGACGGTCATTTGTGATACTGTGAACTCCCACGTTACCTCTCGCACCAGCGGATTTTCTGGTACCCCTCTCCGTACATGCATCCTGTTACCATCGGTGAGTTCGTACTAAGCACTCAGAAAAACGAATCCGACCAAATATTGTCATTCGGAAATGAACGTTGAATGAACGGTACGGTATGTGGGGGACGAATCTGAAATTTGGCAAAAGTTATGAAACTGGTGGTAATTTTTTATTGCTCTTTCATCGAAATTGAAACTAAATCTAAGTTAATTTTTTTTTTTTTTTGTATTCGGTTTTATTTGAATGATTGAATTAGAATTTTAGGTGAATCAATGTTGAGTCAGTTTAGAATAAAAAATTGGATTAATTGATGATGTTTGAAAAATATATGTTTAGCTGAAACTGAATCCGAGTTTTAATTATTTTTTTAATTTAATTATTTTTACTTGAATGATTGAATTAGAATTTTAGGTAAATTTTGAATCAATGTAGGGTGAGCTGGGAATTAAATTCTATCAAATATTATCATTCACACATGAAAGTTTACTGAACTGTTCAGTACATGGGGACAAATCTAAAATTCGAAAAAAATCATTGAAACTTATATTAAATTTTAATGAATGAAACATAAAACATTACCAAACTAATATTAATTTTTCATGCTCATTCATCGACATTGGTTGTAAGTTTCAATATGTTTTTTCGAATTTCAGATTTATCCTTATTCTATACAGTTCAGTAAATTTCGATAGAATTTTGTTCTCCGTGCAGTTCTTCAATTTCCAATTGGGAAATTCAAACGCCCTGACATCTTTTCCCAATCACACGTGCAGTTTCATTTAAACTCAAAATTAAAGTTTGAAAACATTGAGATTAATTTTTTTTTTTCATCAATTAATGTCGTTTCTTTAAATTCATTATATATGTTTCAGTCTTTTTTGCTTGATTTTCATTTGGATAAAGAAAAACTTGGTTGAACTTGGAGTAAAAAAAGTAAGTGGGAGGAATGGCAGAAGTTCAGATTAGGTTGCTTCAATTCATGTACGAAATTCTTCAGGAGAAATGAACGATGGAAAATGTTTGGGAGAAAACAATTGTAAAAGTTTATCAGACGTCTGAATCTCGGGGATGAAAGTTATCATCTGGTGGAGACTGAAAATATAAGCGCTGCAGGCTCCGCTGAAGTGCACACTCGAAAAGTTGCAAAGTTTCCATAGGGGTTTCTTTTGCTGCACTTATTGACAGTGGCATGACAGAAGGAATAAAGTGGAACTTGTTTCCCTTTGAGAGTGGTATCCACGGATTTGGTATTTCGAGTTTATATCTGCTTGTTCGTACGTACTTTTGCTGAAATATTCAGGAGGCACCCTCGTTCGTTTGACGAATGGTATTGTTGATTCGATAATATCCATAGCGGTGTTTACGAGTCCGTCAAAACAACGCGTTCTCACAAAAGGGATCGCCAACTTCTGCGTAATGCTCCGATGACGAATCGCTCTTTGTCAAACTCCTGCACTGAAAAAAATGCTACCTTGTATCAAGTACATTTAAGTTGAATAAAGTACAAAATATTCTCACATATATCCCGCACGGACGAAAATATATTTTTAAAATATAAATAAAATATATTTTTCGTGTAGAAAATATATTCCGGCAATAAGTTTAATATTAAATTTATATTTTTTTTATAAATTCCATTATATAAATTTAAAAATTATAAAATAGAATATATTTATTGTATATAAAAAATTTAAAAAAAATGGCAATAACTATAATAAAATAGAGTATATATTGGCGGATATAATTTCAATTAATAAATTATATTAATTCAATTCAAAATAAGTTGACAAAAAGAAAATATAATGACAATACATTGACAATATATAGGCAATATATAATCAATATAATAAGCATATAGAAAATGTATATGGTCAATACATGTGGCTTACATTGTCATATATGAAAATGAATACATATATATATGAAATATACACAATATGAAAAATTCAAAATTTTTCATTATATTGACATTATATTGCCATTATAATCATCATATATGATTCATATATGGTTTTCGTAACATTATATTCCCATTATATGGTTGATATACGCCCGATATATTGTCATTATATTTTCGTTTTTCGCCTCTATACATTAAACAAACAAAAATAATAAAAAAAATAAATATTTTCGTTTTTACTAGGGATACTTAATTCAAATAAATTTTCTCAAGTATACTTGATATCAGTGAGTTTTTTTTTTTCAGTGTGTCAAAGAGTTACAGAAGACCATCAAATTGACGGGACGAAATATTCCCTCCCCTTCGACGTATTTTCAACGTCTCGTGCAACTTTTTCGCGCATTTTTTGTTATTGGCAAAAAAAATGTGTCGAGGCAAATGTTGGGCGATCGTTAGGAACGTTGTTTGAACGATTATTTTCGAACGTTAATGACTGTTGGGAAGTGTTCATTCATCAATCATTGCATCTCGATTGAGACGGATCATGCGATTTACTTTTCAATCCGCACTGTAATTTCTGATGACAATCGAATTCAGTTATCGTGAAACACTATTAACTTAATTACCGACGCTCGAATAATTGTTATTGATTGAAATCGCGTAACGTTAATGATAGATCAAATGAAAACTCATCCCGATCATGATTTATGGCACGAAATAACAACGATGGATCCGACTTGCTCTTCAATAAGCGTAAGCTCCTTAGTGGCCCAGAGAGTTGGTTAATTAAAAATTGATATCACGTTTTATTTTGCTCTCAATCGCGATATCTTTTCTTCGTTCTTTTTTTTTTTAACCTCCAACTTCCCTTTTGCTGGGAATCACTGGGCCGAATTGGATTACAAGTTTCGGTGCCCTGTACTATACGAAGGCAGCACTTAGCAGTTGCGAAGTTTGATCCAAGTGCTAAATCATAATCAGATGTGTATTTTGCATAACGCATCGAATATCAACGCCGGCATTATTAAGTCGTTAGTGTTTTCAATTAATTGAATTAGTTCTGCCGAACTATGCTCAATCAGTTTAATTAACGATTGAAATATTTAAGTCGACGAGGCAAATTTATGCTAAGTCATTTCACTGACCCGATTTTCCAAGTTGAAAAATCAGAACCTCAATAAGATGAACGTCCAAACTTCATCCTATTGACAAAAAGAAATGTCACTGAAATTTTAGGGTTGACCTTTTATTTTTTTCTCTTTCTTGGTGAAAATTGTGTTTGTCAGCTGACAGGAAATTTGATTTACGCAAGTTTCGGTGGCTGGCTAGCTGCGTTATGATTAGATGGTTTTGACGCTGCCGTGGGACCTGGTAGCGTCTCGTTGGCACGTTAATGCTGTTTATCAGCACGCTGTCGTGCCCAATGAAATTAGGTTTTAGTTACAGCGTGGACGTTGTCGCGACAAATTTTGTTTACCCGGCTGCCAAACTCGGCCAATTAGCCGAATTATCGACGTCCTCGGCGGGACCATTTCGACGCACAAATAATCTCCGGAAACGTTGTTGCTGCAGGAGTGCTCTCCCCGAGTCGAGGGTCTATCGATCCTGAAACCGATTAACTGCTTCACGGAAAGTCATCCGCAGCGGCCTTTCATCGATTTTGCAATCTATAATTAGGCACGTCAGATAAATAGCCATTCATCCCCCTCGGACCTTAGCTTTCTTCTCTATTTCCCATTCGATACAATTCTCTTCTCGATTCACATCATCAATTTTTTCCCTCCTTTTTTGTCTCTATTCTGCTTTTTTATTTAGTGACTTTTTTTGTTCCTCGTTAATTCATTGGTTTGCTATTCATGTCCCTTTTCTTTTTCAAGCTCAAAAAATGTCCTGCATATTTTTTTCGATCCGCATGTTTTAAAGGTGCAGGTACAAAAAACGGTTCTTTTTTAATTGCAACAAATAACACACTTTTCAATAGATTTTTTATTTTATTTTACTTTTTTAGACAAACTTTTTCAAAGTTATGATTCATTGATTTTCTATTCATATCCTTTTTTGATGTTTAACAAGGTAGGAGGTGTAAATAAAAAAAAGTTTTTCGTTTAAACAATAATAGTTAACATTTTTGACAGCTGGTTTTTAAATTCCCTTTTTTTTTGAGGAACAATCTGTTGAAAAAGTTGAAGATTTATTGACATTTGCACTGATCAAAGTTTATTTTCGCAACTGAATAACGTTTGTCTTTAAAAGATTCGTCAGGTTGGATAGTAATTAGAAAACTTTTTCGGGTCGGTTATGCGATCAAGATTGAAAAAGGGCGGGATTATCGATTGACTATTGTATATAAAATTACGTCGGAGTAAAAAAGTTGATTCGACGCGGGGTTGATCGATTTTTATTTTTTGCAACCGCCTCGACAAAATTTGTGCATGTCTAAAGATATCGGGCGAGTTTTTTTTGACCGTTTCATTGATTGGATTTGGGACCGGACGTTTCAAGTGGTTCCCAATTACGCGGCGTCAATGACCATCGTCGGGCTTGTTCGTACAATTCCTCGCGTCACATTTGTTACCAGCCGTTAATGATTTAATTTGCGCAAGCATTGAAAATTTAATTGTTCTAATGAAATTTTCGGGGGCTTTTGTTATAATCGTCGGGGCGGAATCGCGTCGGCGCGAATAATTGCGCGCAATTTTCAATGTAAAAGTGAATTACACTACAAGGGTGTTTCAAATGGAAAAGCGTTGCCATTTTATTTGAACCAACTAAAAACGGCTGATTCAATTTCAGTTTCGGTTAGAATTTAATTGTCGTTTTAATTGTCAATGCAAAAACATGATCCGCTCTGTTGCTTTGATTGTCTGCAACTCTCGCAGGTCCCCCCCCCCTTTTTTCTTGCGCTCGCTTTTTGTTTGGCAAATTTTTTGTTTACATTTTGCCTCGCAAAATTTAACTACCGAAATGAAAACGGAGAAAAATTGTTCAGTTAAAAACAAACTTGAGGAACGTAGTTTGAGAACAAACATTTCATATCGTGACGTTATTTTTGATCTTTCAACTTTGATTTGTTTTTTTGTTGTTTTTTTTTTTTTTTCTATAATATATAACGTTTAAAATCTGTATAGATTTTTCATTAGAAGTTGCTTCATCAAAGGCTCACAAAGTTTGAAAGAGAAGTCCGACGTACATTGATAAAACAAAATCAAAAAGTTTCGAAAGCACATCTCGGACAATGAAATTCGTGTCCCGGGCGAATCGCACGATTTTTCCGTCGTTATTGCGTTTAGCGTGAGGATCCGGGCGAAATAAAAATCAGCCCTCGATGATGTTACGAAATATTATAACCGCAGTTTACGTTATCGCACAACACATCGTCATAAATATATGAGCCAAAGCTATAATTTTTACATAAGCTCTGTCTTTTCGCATCTCAATAGAGATAAGCTCCCGATAAAAATCTGTTGCGCTGAAATTACGATCCAATAAAAAGGAGCTTTCGTGCATCCGATCTTGCGCGCGGACTGTTACGATTCTTTATTTCTCATCGCAGTTAAAAAAAAAGGTATCCTTTATAACCGCCACTTATTAACTCACTTGCGCTCGCTTATTTCGACAGGGCTCCAAATAATATCGGTTTCGGAAATTGGATTTCCCCCACTCGCGCGCACAAAATATACTTCAAATCAATTCGCGTTCGTTAGTTCCCGACACAATCAATGTCTCGGGTTTAAAATAATCTCGTACGTATTTTCCTTTTGAAAATTCGGTCAAAATGAAATGCTTGTTTTTTTGTCGCCCTCATGGATGAAAATATATTTTGAAAATATAAATAAAGTATATTTGTTGTGTATAATAAATATATAAAATATATTTTGGGGAATTTTGAGTAATATTTATTATATATTTTTTTTTTATAAATTTCATTCTATAAAAATTTGAAAAATATAAAATAAAATATATTTTTTTGTATATGAAATATATTTTTTCTATAAAAAATTTATAAAAAGCGGGAATATGGATAATATTTATTATATATTTTTAGTGACTATATTTACGTATGTGAGGGTAGTTTTTATCATATTTCAAAAATTTTCAAGTTTGGAAAATTGTTTTAAAAATATTATTCATTATGTTTGACTACACAATAGAGTTTCTTTTACGAGTGGGATTTTTTTTTTGAAATTAGACTGATTTGTTTCACGCGATTAGATTACAGGGTTTGTGTAAGGACACTTATTCGAGGATGGATTTCGCGAGAATAAATGAAGAGAACTCAATCCCCCGACGCTGTCGGTAAAAGCACTCGACTTTTAATTGTGTACTTCAGATGTGAAATAACATGCAAATGAGATATGACTTTTTCGGTTATGAGTTATGATTTGTGTGTTTTTTTGAAATCCGCTTTAACTTTCATTTGAATTCATTACTATCCGCTGTGTGACGAAATTAAAAAGATTCAAATTAGTAAGGTATCAAAACTTGTTTTTCTTCACTTTGTCCCCCGATGTTACAAGATTAAATATTTGTTCAAACAACATTTGCAAATATGATTTAGTCTAACAAAATGTGCGATTCAACTTGAAATGTCCTCAAATTTCGTGGCACTGCGAGGGCTTTCGAGTGGCGACCGAAACGCAAGCAAAATTGTACATGAAAAATTCAATACGGAATGCGGTGGTAGAAAATCACGAAAAATCAAAATGTAACATCGTTTCAAACACGGTGAGAGAAAAAGAGAGAGGGGGGAAGAATACGTCAAGCAGGATGAGCTGTATTGTGAAGAAAATGCAATAACACTTTTTTTTCTTCCGACGCGACGAAACTTGGTTCTCTGATTTTTCGTTTCATTATATGCTTTTTTTCTTGACTGAGCTGGACAAGTAGAAAATTATTATGCTGCGTTACATAAAATCACTCGACGTGCGAATTTCTTCGGTGCGTTTTGGTATCAATTTTTACTCTCAAATGTCATTTTCAATTTCGACTTTTGTAACTAAAAATATCAACATGGGAATAAAAAGTGGATTAATTTGGTTTAAAATTAATTCAAGGTAGTGTATGAATATTAACGAATTTAAGGCACGTTTGATTTAGGGAGCAAAGTCAGTCGATAAATATTGTGCATTAGTTTGAAGTAGGGACGATAACATTTCGGGGGTTTTAAAAAAATTACAACGATTTGGCCGGGTTCGCTCGAAAGCAGCTCCGCAAGATTGACAATAATGTCGCGCAGCACTTGAAACCCGCTGGTAAATCGATACAAAGGGTATCCTTTGTAGAATATTACATCACCCTTTCATAGCGCCTTATCAACACTCCACTAGTGCAAAGAATTTTGTAACGCCATCGGTGTATATTGCACTTGTAATCTTATTAATATTTAATTGCGATCTATGACACACTTTTTCCACCAAAAATTCATAATTCGCTGAAAAGTGATTAAAAAGTTAATAATCATCCGTTCGGTCGAGATTATTTATTCAAGCATATTTTTCATTAGCTTCGATCGATAATCAAGAAACAGAAAGGAACGAAGAGGAGAAGAGCGAAGAAAAAAAGGCGAAGATTAAATGAAGTTGGCGTTGGATGATTTTCCGGTTGATGACAAAACTGAATGTAAAAAAAAAAAGATGGTGATTAATAGAGACTCGTTGGTCTCAAAAATCTGTGGTCTTTTATTTGCTCTGTCATCGCATTTTATAAGAAGTTTATCACGAAGATAAATGAAACTCCGTCGTCGGTCGTCTTTTTGCGATACACTTCAACCACTCGTCTTGCAGCGACTAAATGATCATCCTTAAAATCAACTGTACAAACTGTCTCGAATCATTGCAAAAACAACGCCGGAAAAAGAAAACAAATCGCTGAGGGAGAAACCGTTGGTATCGCCATTCCTTGATCTCTATCACTTAATTTTTTATTATCCACTTTGACATCAGTTTGATAAAGTTTCCAGTTGGCCGTTGATTCTGCGAATTAATTTTCATTAACGAAATGATTTACTCGGTCGTTTCATTAGGAGATTTTCGTTTCAAGTTCTCGGAGTGAAATAAAATTGATTAATTGCACCATTGAAAGTGAGTTTTGTACAGTTACGAAAAAGTGGTTGCAGATTTTCATGCGCGGTCACACTTAAATAAATCTTCGTTAATTCTCGTCGTGACCAAATAAAATGCTTGGCGCTCTGGCGGTATTCGCACGATTACACGCAAGGGTCATGTGTGTTTAGCGAATGAATTTCTCGAGATTGCGGTGTTTCTTTCGCGCGCAAATTGATTTTTCGCATTCATTCGCGAACATTCGCCTCGCTCGAGTAAACTTGCCTTTTCGGTCGGCCGGACTATTTATCCAGTCGTACTACTGAAAAGCCATTTTTAAAACGTAATTAAAAATTCAACGGGTAATTCAAATACTTGGCTTCACTTTTTTTTTTTTATTAATGTCTCAACCGTTTTACCATGAATTTTTTCACGATTGATAAAATTATTGGCCAGACTATTCGTCTAGTCGTACCACTGAAAAGCCATTTTTAGATCTCAATTAAAAATTAAAAGGGTAATTGAAATACTTAATTTCATCATTTTAATGATTCAATGTTTTTTTGTTGAGTTTAGTTAGATTACTCAATCATTGAGAACATTGTAGACAGAGTGTATCTTGTAAATATGATCAATTAATCGAGATGTTTGTTTTGGAAAAAGTGGTGTATCGATAGCAGTACACGCGATCAATTTACCGGAACGTAAACAAATCTCAAGACACATCCTGACAACGGATACAAACTTTATCATTAACTACAAGTCTCGGACTTTTTTTTTCCACAACGATTGACAAAAACGTTTTTGTTCCATCCAACTATGAATCATAAAAACAATTTAGATTCTATCTTTTCCAATATAGATTTTATTGACACTTGTTCCAGATATGCTCATGTTTACATTTGAAAAAAAAAAGATTCCTTCCAATTTTTATCTTCCGTAAGAACTAATTTCACTAGTGTTATTGATTTATTTTATTCCAAGTGAAACAAGATTAGTAGGGTAAATTTATCAGCCATTTAGTTTCTGGTCCACAAGAATATATTGATGATTCTTGGCGTGACTCAACAGAACCGCGCCATGACGAATGTGGCAAGCTCTGCCTATCAATGCGTTTCTAAATGGATTCTTCGACGCAACGCGCCTCGCTTACAGACGCTACGGTATAGCGACTTAAAATAATTAATTCTTCAAGCTTGCTACGAAGTGTATATTCACACCCCAGTGATTTTTTAGAACGTTTATGAAATTGTTGAGATGTATATGTTACATCCCCTGTATGAATTGTTAATTACATCAAATTGTCCTGGAATAAAATTATTTACAAAATAAAATTATTATTAAAATATAATTCAACATTAATTAATCATATTAAATTTAATCCCACACGGACAAAAATATATTTCACGTATATTTTCTATATACAGGGTGTAACGGGAGTATATGATGGAGCGGCATGTACTGATTCTACGAAATTCGTACACACAATTGAATCGATTTCGCAGACCTGCCAATTTTTCTCAGATCAGACCTGATCATGACCTACGAGTATACAAAATTTCAAGTTGATTCAATTCTCGGAACATTACCAAAAACTAAGTAAAATCGAATTTCAGACGCAGTTCGCCCGGTGCGCATTAAAAATTCGTACACATAATTGTGTCAATTTCGCAGCTTTGCCAATTTTTCTCAGAGCAGATCTGATCACGACCTACAAGTGTACAAAATTTCAAGTCGATTCAACTCTCGGAACCTGTATAAGATACTGGGCGTGTCAAAATGATGTAATTTCCTATAGTCCACTAAAATCTATACGACAAAACCAAATCCAAATCCGATAATTTTATCGAATTTATGTCATGGTTATGCGGAAGCTAATTAAAAATCAATTTTCAATATTGGTGCCCACCTGAAACCCCATATAAAAAGCGAAAATATATTTGCACGTAGATTTTTGTTCGTGTAAGAAAATATATAATTTTGAGGAAAAAATGTTAATTAATTGATTTGATGTTTACAACTTTTAATTCGATAATATTTAACATCATCATCGATTTTCGTAACTTTCTAGTTCACATGATTTCAATTTGTAAATCAGTGCATTTGTTTTTGTTAAATGTAGAAATGTTTGTTAATTTTATGTCATCAGTTGTGATTCTAATAGCTCGTCCAAGTGAACATTTAATCACTACAGATGTCAATTACACGCCTGTGATATTATGACACGCACCCATCTGTTACAACAAGCTAACATAATACTGACACTGAGTCCCTAATTTCAACTATTAGGAATAATACTGTTATTTATGTCTAATGTTATTTTTTACCCGACTTGGCAGACTTGGCTGACTCTTTTATTGAGGCCATTATGATAATTGAATATAAAAAACTTCGGATACAATTTTGAATGTAACATGTTTACTAACCAGGAGCTTTTTAGAAAAAAAAAAAAAAAAAAAAAAAGGAAAACAAAATTACAGAAATGAAATTAGCAAAGTTTGATCGTCCTATAAGTTGTATGAAAATTTATTTCGACCATATGAAATTATTTATGAATGTATTAACTTAACATCCGTCGGAGTATCAGGCAGATGAAAACTGGCATCAATTCGTCGGTGTCTGAAAGTTGGATGCCGCAAGTATTACAGTCGCGTCAAGCAGCTGACATATTAAGATACAAATATGATCAACTTTTTCTCATAGCTGACAAGAGCGCGTTTTCGGCACGAAAAATTACATGACGAATCAGAATGTCGGATATCAAAACCTGGCCAAACAAACCAGCTGTAAGCAGTCGATATTAATAAACGATTTATTTATTCCTCACGGTCAATTAAACGCGACGTTTAATCTGACCCAAATTGAATGCACGAAAAACGCCGTTTCATCTCTTTTTTATCATCGAGGCAACTCGCAAAATTCAACCGATCAAATTAAAACATCAAACGAAATTATTTAATTTCAATTCAATTGAAAGGTTTAATTTCACGAGTTAATTTTATGTATGAGTTAATTGAAAATCAACTTTTTCAACGTCCTTTTGACTGTTACTGAAAAACAAATTTGTTTTCAAAATATTAATGGTTGTTTGTTTTCAGATAAGCGGATCTGCCCAGGGCCTAATACGTGAGCACAAATATAAGCCGCGCGGCGAGAAGGAAATCATCGGAGAGCATTGCAGAGGGAGGTTTGGACTCAGGAGCGCAATCAGAAGATAAATATTGGGCCACTAAGTACGCCAGTTGTGCCACCTCCTGGGCAAGGGGGGTGGGACAGGGTGCCGTCAGCGTGGGTGCCGGTGCCGCTGGGGCGCGCCTGGCCCGTCGGCTTGCCCGCAGACTAGCTCGCCGATTGGTGGGTTCTACGGGCCCCTTTCGACGATCTGCAGGGCTGGCTACTTCGGGCGCCACACTTGGCGGAGTGGGGGCGGCCACGGCGGGGGAGCAGCCCGTTGCTCCCTCCGCCGGCGGCCAATCTTCCCCTCCGACTACCTCCTCCAATAACACTTGGAGCTCAAGCTCGACTGGCCCCCGAACGAGGGCCATGTCCATGCGCAGTTTACATCGACGAGTTTCTCACCCGTAAGTTGTTTTTATTCTTCAAACGTTTTCTCTCTCTCTCTCTCTCTTTCTATTAATTTTTCCAACTTTTTTCTAATATCAGGATCACTTGGAAAGATCAAACTTGGAAGTTTGGTTAATTGGAAAAAGTGTTTTAGTCGTTGAATGTTGAAGATGTAAAATGTTAGAATATATAAAATAGTGTATAAAATATTTATGAATTATTTATAGGTCTCAATTAGATGGATTGATGTAGATAGCCAAGCTTCTTACATTTTTGAATTATAGCCGATCAAATATTGGATGTTCATTTTGATAATGATATTTTTATTCTGTAATCTTGTGTTTTCGTTAAAATAATGTTGCTGGGTAAAATATTCAATTATGTAAAATAAATAGCGCAATATCATAATGGATATTTGAAATATTTGATCCGGTATAACTCAAAGGTATAAAAAGCACTTGTGTGTTTATTACCGGAAGCCACGGAATTAATGTTGATAGGGGTGGATTCTCTCTGTACACCGGTAATTGGTGAAAGCAATTATAAACTGAATTTGATTTTGGAAACAAATATCAGGCGAACGTTACTTCCGCCTTGTCTAAACGATTTTATCTAATATAGAATATTTATTAAAACAAGATAAATAATTTGAAACAAAAAAAGTTGTGAAACTTGGTTGGAACCAGTTTTGGAGTATCTTTAAGTTATGAAAATCATTTGAATGTAATAAAATGTTGATATATTATTTGAGTTTTAGGTTGAAGTTAACGTTGTTGAATTTCGAAGGACAAATTTGGAAAGCGTAGGAACTTAGTCATATGTTTGTTTGAAAGATAAAGGCAGCTAGAAACGTCATATTAATAGTAATAGTCCTCGATCGCGTACAAAGTCCAGATTGTATAAGCCGGTATATTTTTACGAGTAGCTCGGTATTGCATTTTCATCACAAAAGCTTTTCAAACGAGCCATGCGGGTCTTAATAAAATCTTTATTGTACTCAACACATCAGAAGGATGATCATTCGTAGGTATTAGATATCGAAAAATGAAATCCCTTTTTTATTCTGCATTCTCAAGTCAGCATATTCCATGGGTAATTGCGAGGCGAGCTCAATTGTGCGTACCCGTTTTTCGCGCCATTGAATTAGAACTTTCTTTTCTCAACGATCCGTCAAAAACGAACGATAAAACTTTTATGATTTTTGACATCAAAGCTAAAGAGAAAAGGAAAACAGATTTTAAAATCCTTACCCCGTCTGACTATTTATTGATCTCCGCTACTCCGAATTCGATTGTGATAATAAATCACCAATAAATCAGCGTCGTTAGATGCTTTTCAAACTTTCGGCATTCTCTCGGTCGACAAAATTTTTCCAACAATTTTAACGACAGTGTACACTTTTACAATTAGTCGCAATCATTTTATTCGCTTCGCTGCGAGTCCGAAAAGCATTATTCCCAGCTTTTAATTCGAACGAAAACAGTAATTTACTTAATTCCAGTAAATCAGTAAGAAACGAGTTTTCTACTTCACTTAACCTTACACTTTCTTTTGGCAAGCTATCAAGTCGTGCGCACTTTTTTTTGTATTATCGCGCGTCGAATAAATTTGTCGCACGGCGAATTATGATTTTTACATTAATGAAATTCTTTTAAACGTCAGGAGTACACTTTGCAGTCGGGGCTTTTTCGGCGCAGCTCCCTTATTTATCTCGGATTAGAGTCAACACGGGAAGATATATCCGCGCTGAATTGCATCACTAAAAAGAAATAAAGAGCCGAGCGGAACAAGCGTCTTCGGCTAATGTAAAATCGTTACCCGAGACCGTGCGAGTCTCGTCTGAGAAAATCCTTTTCTCATTATTTTTTTCGTTTCCCATGGATTATTGTTTTAAATAGTTTCTCTGTTTCTCGTGAGGTACGTTTAATTAAGATTTTTGTCGCCCTCATTGAAACCGTAGGATCAAAGTCATAAGCTGAGACAATAAACGCGACATCAAAACCCGGTAGTTTAATTAAAAATCCGGGGGCAAATTTTAATGTCAAAGTTGCGAAATAATTTTCATTGGCGATAAAAATTCGGCTGCGATTGAAAGAATATTGGCTCGCGAAAAAATTTATTGGACGACCGAAGTATAGGCAAATTGATCAAAGTCAACGGTTCACTTTGTGGCGATAAATCAAGACACATGTAAAACGTTAAGTTTTTATTCGTTTTATATCAAGATCGAGTTTTCCGTGCGATTTTATGACGAGGCTGTTAAACGCCCGACCAATCAAAACAAAGTCATACATTTGCATCGTTCAAAATTTAATCTTCCGCCAGGCGACGAGACTCACTTTCACAATCGCTTAAGTGATTGCTAAAAAATTAATTTCTCTTTTTTTTTCATCCCGGGTTTTTCGTTTTGGGCCAATTAGAAAAACGTGGAACAATTAATCAGGAGGAAATTTTTGTCGGTGGAAACTTGTTGGTGGTCGAGGGGGTCTGGTAAAGTGGGATGTGGTGTGTGACTTCACGAATCAAACAGTTTTGTTAGCTTCGCGAAACTGCTCGCAAACTCTCCGTGCGGCTCAACGTCACGAGCAACATATATTGTTGACATGGTCGACTGAAAGATAAATGCATCCTGGGTGAAAAACAAGTGCCCTCTTTCTTTCCAATTTCAGGTCAGATAAATTTCTTAAAGAAATCACGTCGAAAATTTTTCGGCACAAACAAACCATCTTTCATGAACAAATTCGACAAGAAATTTATTCTTTCCTGCCTTCGTTTGTAATTTAATTACCAAATTTAATTCAATTGAATTTGTTCTATTAAAAAAAAAAAAACTAATTTAATTATTTTTGATTTTAAATTATCATTTTGTTTTTATATTTATTCAAATTGCTGAACATTAATTTTAATTTTGTTGTTACAATTTATTACATTGTTTTGTTATTTTTCAGGAAAATGATTTCTTTTAATTTGTGAAGGCGCGAAGCTACAGAATAAAAAAGTGGACACCATATTTTGTCGGAGCATAATGTCAGTGAGAATGCGGCGTTAGGTAGAAGCAATCTATTATGTGCAGCTATACGATAAAGTCAAAACTAGTCAGGACGCGGAATGTAGCGCAAGGTTGACGCGCTATATTAGGTAAAATTTCAAGACTTTTTTTTCGTGCACACACCCCTAACAAAGTTGACGTGCAATTTAGCAAACTTTTTTTAGCGACCATAACAAAAAAGGAGTCAACGTCATGGTAGCAAGGATCGCGGGCAACATTTTGGTCGGGTGCGTGTGGAGCGACCAGTCGAGGATAGCGAAATCAGAGAAGCCGTGCGTGTGCACTTTGTTTGCCATTCGATCGCTGAAAAGGCTGTGCTTTTACGCAACCTGTTGCTTAAAATGGTCTAAACGAATTACAAACTCGGGGTGCATTGTGTTCGCACAATTTATATAAACGATGAGGGGAACATGTGTGACATCATAAACAGAGTCTTCACAATGCTATTGCCTAACTGTCAAAAGGCGTTGAGTTTGCTGGTACCCACCCGTTGTTTTTGATCGTGATATCGTGCAACATTAAAAAATATGTATAAATTTTCATTATTTCTGTAATGAAATTCTATGTCATAATAATAATGTTATTGATAGAATTTATCATGAATTAATTACTCGAAGAAAATTAAATTCGGAAAATTATAGATAGTTACGAAACCAGCCCAAACTTTGAAATTTAATGGGATTCACTATAAATATAGTGAAATTAATTATATATCGATAATATAAGATATTATACAGATCATATATGTCTATTATCTATGTATTCTCTATATAATATCTAGATTGTTGTATCTATTGGGGATGGAATCAAATTTACATTGAATATTATAGTATTATATAGGAAATACCATTGAATTACAAGTCTGGTCTGGTTTTGCGATTTCATGTAGTAAATTTTCGAATTTATTTTTCTCCGTGTAAAATTATATTTTGAATAACAAAATCTAGTTTGGATATTTTTGTAAAATTATATTTGTTTCTAAATTTGTAAAATATAATTAAATCTTTCAACTTCCCATAAATAAACCTGTAAGAAAATATCAGCAATCATTTTTTCAACGAAAGTTCGAAACATTTTTAACTTTCAACTTCTTTTAAATATATTGTCATATTAATTTGTCAAATCGATACTTATTTTTTGTTAGTTCGTGAAATGTAATATCTTAATGCCAGTATGACAAGCAGAATCACATTGTCATTGTCTTTAATTATTGATTAATGAAAAGAGAGAAGAAAAGGAGTGAAAAAAAGGGCGGTGCAATAAAAAAAGTTATTGAAGCGACCGAAAACGATTGGGTACCGGAAATAGGAGCGCATTGTGAGGCCTATGTGCATGTATGTGTGGTGCGTGTGGTGGTGTCAGGGTCGCGGGATGCGCATCAGCCCGCTCGCGGGACGTGCAGCCGCCTCGGGCCAACTGCAAGCGCTTTTCGTTCTCTTTCCTCTCGAGTCGGCTATCTTTTTGTTTCTGAAAATCAATCGGATGGAGATCCTTAAACTGCGATTGTCTCGCTGACCTCTGCGTCTCGTGACATTCCCCATTTTTATTTAACAATGCTCTCGCGTGACATCCTTCAATTCTCTGCAAGGACGGGTACATTCATTCCTCATGGAGCTCTTCCTTTCAACTCGCCAGACTGGTCCAGTATAGTTAATTGTGTAAGAAAACACACAGAAAAGAAAATGTCTCAATTTTTCTCAAAAAAAAATAAAAAATGTCTCAAATCTTTTGTGCATTTGTCTAATAAACAAGATTGACAGAGGGGTGGATAAAGTTTCTCAACCAGTCAACACTTTTTTTCTCGCTTCTTAAAGTAGTTGAAATTTCGTAATTGGAGAGTGAATTTCGATGAAAAAGTTAAGCAACAAACAAGTTAAAGTTTTTTTTTTGTTCAAGTTGTAAAAAGTTTTGAAATTTTTTTTTTGTAAAAGCATTATGGAGTTTGTTACAAAAAAATAAGTATGCAAAATTAATGGCAAAAAATGTCGATTTCACGTGGCAGAAGTTGATTTGTATTCCTGTTTCAAATTTGATTTGGATTTCAAAAGTTCGTACCTTATAATCAAAGAGCAGAGAATCGCATTGAGCCACTCTGTTCGGTGTATATTCCCAATGGTATAAAAGAGATGTGATGCTGCTCGGGCGAAATTAAAAGAAGGAAATAACGTTTGAATATTCACAGAAAAATTTTCCTCGAATTCCAATTGTTTTTTTCGCTTTTAAAAAAAAAGCGAAGAAATCCGTATCTTCGCTGCGAAACTGAAAGGAACTTTTGTTCAATGACTTTTTCCTCTCAAAAATAAAAAGAGCTGAAATTTTAATTCTGATAAATTGCCCAGTAATTTAATCCCCGATCCATCAACAAGTCACTGTGTTAACACCTTAATCTCCCTAACACGATCTCATTATTCACAGAATAAATTCATACTTAAACTTGATCAGTTAACGTGATTATGCTTCGAATACGCCACGTACCGCGAGTGTCCATGTCTGCCTATTCGTTTACCTTTATCATTAAACTCGACTCTTCGGGCTTATTTAAATAACGTGATAAGGAACATTGAAAATTGCTCGTGCCCCAAAACTTTCGGTCGTCTGGCTCTTTTCAGCTCTCGGGTTACGCGCAACTTTGACGAAGCCCCAAACTTATCTAAACAAATGATCACTGTTTTCCGCAAGATTCCACAAGCCGTCCTCCGCAAACCTCGACGAGATTCTCTTTTCCAACTACAAAGCAGTGTTCACCGAGTGTAAATAAATTCTCGCCCGTTTTATTTATTAAGCAAACTTGCGTCTTTGCCATTAATCCTACTGGCGATATAAATAAAGCAGGCTAGAAAAAAACTTTCGTTGGCATGACTCGCGATACGTTTTTTTCTTTATTCGCGATTTCCAGCTGCGCGAAACTCAAAACCGACTGTTGTAACGAGGGGGGAAGGGGAAATGTGGGAAAACTTGAAAAGAAATAAAGTAATTGAAAATTTTCTTTGGAAAGTGTTGAAACGAATTTTAATGTTTTTCTATCCAGGTTTGATAATAATTTTGTTATGTGTTCGGTGGAACTGTGGGTACAATAAAAATATAGTGTTTCTCAAATCATAATTAAACAATGATTTTAAAATTTTATGACTAATTTTATAATAGGGTAAATGTACCAGTAATTGACCGCGCACCAGTAACTGACCACTTTGAACAATAAATATATATAAATAAAAATACATGATCCAGGCTGTAATAAAAAAATAACGTCGAACACGTCATATGTTCCGGAATAATTTTCAAAAAACGCGGGTATTGTTGTTCTCTTCGTAACTTCAAAAATAAAATGAATGTAAACAGGTGTGACCAAATTCGATGTTGGCTGCCTCGCGCAATAGAGTCGTGATAACAGCAGA
>JAAMPD010000295.1:132591-163665 GCA_025266255.1 Trissolcus basalis | reverse complement strand
GGGAAATTGAAATTTCCCTAAAAATTATGTAAATAAATGATTTTTCTTAAATCAAATTAGCATATTCGTAAGATATGGACTTTTTTTTATTTGGTTATTGAACTTTTACTCCTTATGAAGATGAACCAAATGAGAAATCATTGAGAAAAAAAATCTCTCTCAAATATGATGTTCCACCGAAAATAGAAATTAAAAAAAGAATGCCGTAAGATAATTTTTTTATATAAGTAGATATATGTTGCCTGGAAACTGAAAGAGCTAATGTAATTACGGTTCACTTATCACGTTTGTTATTGAAAATAGTTTTCAAATGCGACACATGCAGGATTCGACATTTCGCTGGTCTGATGTACGAAAAATAATCCACATCATCGTTTTTTCCCCGCGACAAAAATATAATAAATCTGCCCGTCGGGTTTTCTTTCTTTCCACCACTGAATAGTTAATTCAACATCAGCGCCGTACATGACACTTGAATGGAGATTATAATAAGAAAACCGAAAGTTCACTGCGACTTAATTACTTAATTGCTGAAATTTGTTCCGTCATATATATTTTTACCAGCGGCGCGGCCAACTTCCGAAAGTGCAACGCCGATGAAAAATTTATCCCACTGAACTGTCGCGATTTATTAATTTTCACCGGTGCCATTTATATTCCGTCCGCCATTTTCAAACTACAACATCAAACCAAATTATCCCTACGTCAAATTATCCTCAGACAAATTTTTTACTTTTTGTTTGGATAGGGGAGGGGGGCTGCCTTTGAATTTGCTGATTTTCATGTACAGTTGTAATGAAGATTCCCTTTCCACGCATAATGAAATGTCCAAGTTGCAAAACGATTCGTCGATTACTTCAAAGCAGTTTTCACGTGGACAAAATTTGATGGACGAAAGAAAGCAAAAATGGGATTAAATTCTAATTAGCGTTAAGCTCAAATCTGGTTTTACAAGACGCGAACAAATTGCCAAGTTTTGTATAATTCATGAGAGCGTAGTTAGACGAGCGGCGTTACTTTTGTAGCACGAAAATTTTGTAGTCATACATGCATTTTAAGGCAGGAGAGAAAACCTAGAGCAAGATTATGAAAGCGTTGTACAGAAAAAAAGTACAGCCCAGGAGAGGGGGAAGAGGGGGGGGGGGAAGAAGAAGAATCGCTAGAAATTAGGGAACTCGACGTCACGGCGGTAAACAAAATTCGCGTGCGTTGTTTAAGCGTACAAGTGACCAGCGGCTGCAGTTAGTTTTCAGCCGGTGCTGGCAGAAAAAGAATAGGTTTGCGTGTAGTTTGTAGCTATTCCTAAGCCGGGTTGGGGCTGCTGCTGCTCGTTGCTAGGGGAAACCTCCAGAAAACGTCGCACACACAGAGCCGGCACGTGTACATGAAAACGCGCGCGCAATTACACGGAAGCGCAGTTTCCACATATATACCTCACGAACGGACGCACACAGGCAGCGCCCCCTATGTACTCAGTCGACGTGAAGGCACATGTACGCGCCAACACACATCGGCCGATTTGGCGCACACAAATTATCCCGGTGTGAGTGACACGCACACAATCGAGCCAGCAACGCCGCTAGCCGAAGCTTGCACGCACGTAAACGCACGCACACCCACGTACCGTGAAAATGTCGATAACGAAAAACCGCGCGGGCCAGAGCCATGGCGAACTATTTCACTGGTCGAACGAAAATATAAATCACCAGCCATACATATACTTGGCGCCCTAAATTTTTCCACTGTCGAGGCGTACCAAAAAGGAAACAGGTCTTTGTTTATTTTATTTTATTTTATTTTTGTTTTGTCTTTTTGCAACTGTTTTTCGAGGGCTTCTGCTTGGATGGAAGGAACAATGCAGGTTGTTCATTGGCAACACAAAATCGTGGCCTAATTTCTGGAGGGAATTTGAGTGCGTATTTTTGAATGCTGTTTTACAGTTTTTGTATTTCTGTTTTTGAATTGAATTATGTTATTTTAAATGAAACGACATTTAAATTAAGAAAATCTGTAATTACTTTTTGTGTCTCTTTTCCTTTTTTTTAATTTAAAACTTATGTATTGTTAAGACAGTTCAACTTATGCTATTTGCAAGCTCAACTTTCAAACTCAAAATTAAAAAACGGGTATTGTAATTTTACGTTTAAAATGTTTAAAAAGTATTCGTGTTTGAAGTTTGAAAATGTGTCATTTGATTCAGCGTTATTGAATTGTTAAAGGACGTATATTATTTCAAACTGCGATGTTTTGTACAGCTTGCTGTTCGTTAAAGTTCAGGTCCTGAAGATAATGAATAATTTTGAATATACTTTAAGAGAAATGTAATAATCGTGAAATCAAAAGATATTCGCCTTAAACCTTAGACTTTGCTTCACAAAATAAGATCCGTACAAATCAAAGGTACTGATTTGTCTGTCAAGTTTTTTTCAATATGATGATAATTAGAATACTGAAATGAATGTCCTTCAAAGAACCTTTGTGCAAAACTAATTAAAAAAGTTCGAACCTACTGCGCGTTAAAGAAGTATATTTGACAATATACTGCCAAGCTTATAATTGCGAAAGAAGGAATCTATATTATTTTATACTTGATCATCTTTTTTAACATTTCTGTATTTAAACGTGAATTTTCTGTATTGTTATAAAAACGTGTCAATTACACTGAAAAAAAATGATACCTTGTATCGAGTATATTTAACTTGAATTAAATAGAAAATATTCTCACATATATTTAAGAATATATATATACTTGATTGAAGTTAAATTCAATTAATTCAATTCAAAATAAGTCGAAAAAGTAAAAATACACTTCATTCAAATGAAATATACTTCATTCAAGTAAATTTTTTCAAGTGTATTATATATTTGATATCAGTGAGTTTTTTGTTCAGTGTATTTCTTTCCAAAGATGATTATAATGAAAAATAATTATACGCCATTAAAAAACCTTAAGAATGTGATAACAAAATGGAAATTAAAATTCAACAAAATGGCGCATCATTGTTTAACGCAGATTTTGATTTTTCAGAAAATAAACGCCATTGAGACACACAGCAAGTAAACTTTTACCCAAGCACGTGTATAAAATATTTTCTCAACGTGCTAAAAAAAATTGAAACGTGGAGGAAAAGCGAGTTCTAAAAATGAGAATCAACGACTCGTCATTATTTATAGTTGATCATTGTGCAATCGCCAATCTATAAACAATTTTAATCCGAAGTGACACACACACATGCTGGTGAGTAGTAAAATTGAAAAAAAAAAAAACAGACCCCTGTTAGTCGCGCCACTTATCGCTCCCTCGCGTCAAAGTTTGAAATGATAAAGCCATATCTCGGGGCTCCATGAAGATATCCTTGGCCGTGTCGCCGGGATAAATCATTTTCCCACATCAATTGGCCGAATCACGGGACGAAATAAACAGCGCGCAACTGAGAAAGAAGTGACTTAACGAGCGACCAAAGACGAGGAAAAAGCGGCACAAGTGGGAGTCCATTAGCGCGTAATTACGTTTATTTATAATAACCCGCGAGAAAACCCGAACAAATTGCATCGCAAATAGCGTAGTGAAAAAAGGAATAAAAAAAAATGCTCGCCGGAAACGTCTGTGATTATTTCCTCCCTATCATAAAAATTTGTCCTTCTGGTGATTAAAAATTAATCTTTTTAAATGAATATTTTCTCTCTGGATGAAAAATCAGCAAGCCTCGCCGGTTTTGATAGAAAAATTTGCGCCGAGGAAATAACACGTTCGACTCTCGACGCGTGTAAATCATCGACGCACAATCGCGGTCTATCGAAGACGTTTATGAATAAACGATCGCGATTGTTATCGCGGGTAATTAATGCGCGGCAGTTCAATTATGCGCGAAATTATCCGGACGCAATTTTCTTGAATTTCGCATGCGACGCCGATATCCGTCCTTACACGTGTAGTTTTATTTGCATATTCAAATGATTCGCGCGCGGCAACCAGCGCGAGACCGATAAGGCGAACGAAAATGATGCTTAATTGACAACGCCGAGCCGATTACGCGATGACGAATTATCAGTCTGCGTGGCAGATACTGTGATTGCTACGACAACCTGCGACCTCTCGCCGTGTTATAATTTTCGCGCGGTCGTTTTAATTAACGTGAAATTAATTTTACCGAACCGAAAACAGCGCGACGGTTCGCACTGTTATGCTTTCTCTCTCTCTCTCTCTCTATTTTGACCCTTTTTTCGAAAAAAAATTTTTTCTACCTCTGCTGTTCAATATTTTTTATGTTTCATCATATTTTTGAACCGTTTTTAGACTTTGACCAATTACATTCTAAGTTTAACATATCGATCATGATGCTATCTTTTTTCAATTCCCGTGAACTCGCGAAAAATTATTTATCCCGATCGTTCAAATGATACATAATTGAAACAATCATCGTATCAAATTTAGCAACCGCGATGAGCCCGTGGAATAAAAAATTATCCGATCGCCACACTTTTTTTTTTTTTTCTTTTCCCCTCTTCATTTCGTACCACTCGCGAGAGAGTCGCGAGAGGTGATTCCTTGGCCGTCTCTCGTTTTTCCAGTCAGATTTTCGTGTTTTGCAAATTTTTACGTAATGCACAATTGATACGAATGGGATTCTCGCATGTACGCCGCGGTTACAATTATGCGCCGCATCTTTGCCAATTGGTGGACGCGTAATTGCGCATACTTTTACACTTCCGACTCAAATTAGATGGAGATAAATGTTGAACAAAGGTTTTGCGCTTATCTTGTGAACGAAAAAAAAAAAAAACACACAAAAGTGTTGGCGGATTTGCGCGTCTGTGTGTGCAGGCCTGCGAGCGCCAAATTACGTATGCCGTTCGGGGGATTGAAGGCTTTTTTTACGGCGGTATCAACCCTAAAATCGAAACTGCCCGCTTGCAAAAATGGAAGGGCTGATTAGCTCTTTCACGGTTTGGCTTTTATGACGCGCACTTCAGCACCTTGGAAAAAAGTGACTTTATCACTTTATTATTTGATTTCCCGCGATGCTGCATAAAAATCATCCCCCCTCTTCCCCCCACCCTTAGCTAATTATATTGGAACCATGTTGGAGGAAACTTTTTATTTCATAAAAAATGTAAGAAAAAATTGTAACAGAATTTTGTATCCCGTGGCATAATTATCATAATTGGAGCGTGATTGATGTATGAAATTTTCGTTGATCACATTTTCAATCGTCCGCGAGCGCTGGGTCGCCGGTTGTATTTTTAAATCGGAGGATTTGCGTCTCGGAACAATCTCAAAAATTAAAAGCGATCTCGTTTATTTTCGTTCGACCGGGAAAAATTCAGCGAGCAAAAAACAGATGTAACTCGCGAAACAAATCTTTGCATTTATTACTCTTCGTAAAATCTTCTTCAACTTCTTTTTTTCAGAATACATCAAAAGTGTCTCATTGTTTCGTGCTCTTTTCAGGTGAAATCAAACGGATTTACAGGGACGAAGGAAAAAAGAAAAATTGAACCGCTCGACTGAGTCTTACACTTTACATTAGAACCGTTCGAGAGCGTATTTCGGCGCTTCGAAATTCGCTCCATTAAAGGCGGTTGCGAAATCTGATCGGCTTATGTGCGAAGCTCGCCGAACATTAACAAATTTTCCAGCTGCCAAAAAAATAGCACGGTATCAAAGCGGAAAAGGAAAATTCGGTCCAGAAAAAGAGCGAGATGGAAAAAAGGATGAGAGAGAGAGGGCGAAAAAAAGTGCACGTCGTCGTTAAAACCATGCCTTCCGCGATTTTACATGGAGACGTGAGGAGAGGAGAAAAAAAAAGAAGAGAGAGAGAGACGTTGAGTCACGCTCGTATGTACTAGGCACAATCTTACGTGGGAACGACGTAATGGCGCTCGTAAAAAAAGCTCTGCGCGCGCAATAAAAATTTACGAGCCAAATAATAACCTCCAATCCGCAGGTCGACGACGTACGTAAGCTGTGCGTGCGTATTTCTTACACCTCCCCCCTACTTCTCTTTTTTTTTTCTTCTTTTCTTCGACGCCTTTTTTTTTATTTCGGCACTTTTCAAGGACAGTCACATATTTCTTTCCTAGGTACGTTACGAGCGCAATATGACAGAGCCGATCCCGCGATGTCTCAGCTAAGATATTTCGTTGGCCTGATTTCATGGAATCGATAGCGTTTTACGGGGAGCCGCTAAAGCTAAGTCCGCCATGTGCCATTACGAGATTCGTGTGGATCTTGTAATTTTGGTTTACGTCCGAGGAAAAACACGCACCGTGCGATTCTCTCTGGCGCGGAGAGCTCTCTGTCTCGAATTTCTACACGATCGATTTTTGCCTCTGCCAACAACATTTTTACACGGAAAACATTTTCAAATCCGTATATACCGGTCTTGTAACATTTCGTTCAAAAACATGCTTCCAAAATGTTGGAGCCATTTAAAATGATAAGTCGAAAGAAAAAAAAAAAAAAGGAAACCTAGCGAAAATTTGGAGCTGAAAAAATAAAAAGAATACTGAAATGAGAATAAAAAATGAAAATGCAGTGGCGAGATATTTTATTAACATTCATCCTCTGTAATTGGCGGTTGGACAAATGGAATATTTAAAGAGATAGCAAAAATTGGCTGAGTATAGGCCGCTGATGAAAAAGAGTGGCGATTTCGAAAAATCAGCCGAACCCACATTCGCGTTACAGCGCTGTCTCATTGAAATTCCGTTTGAGCAGAGCAATCTCCTACCTCGATTGCGATGCTTATGATGATGCTAATGTTACGTGCTAGGAATTAAATTGTTGCAGTCTTATGAGCAGCAGCGACCATAATAAAAGTGATCATCCATACTTATTACTTTGTCGTTTGTGTCAGACACTGAATTGCCAATGGTATGTTGTTACGCATTTAGGGCCGAGGCACGTTTGACTGGCTATTATACATTCCCGACCGAATAGCTATTGATATCGATCATTCATTAAATTATAATTTGTTAAGTGTTTATTTTTGGTATTCCCCGTCACAATGCGAATTCCTAATCATTTTATTTTGCTTCACGCTCAATGTTTAATTGTTCATACAAATATTTATTATGAAATCGAATTAAATTTTTTTTTTTATTTCAACTTTATTCTCGTCGAATGATATTGTGTATGAAAAGATATACAATATTAATTATTCTAAAAAAGAAAAGTTTGTATGCTCGATGGAAATATATTAATTCGATTGAATTTATTTTTGGTGAAAAATAAAAGACGAAAATGTAGCAATGGAAATTGCCATCTTGAAATAATGTATGAAAATGTTCATACGCGAGTAACAAAATATCGGACCATTTTTGGGAACGACGATCGACGAAACATGATTGTAACTTAAACTGCGAGCCTCTTCTCCGATGTCGAGCACATTTCGGATCAAACGTTAATTTCAATTTCAAATATAAAATTAACAAGTTCGATTTTGCTTATTGACACGGCAAAAATATAATTTTGTTATAATATCAAAACCGGCGCATTTTTGAGCGCACTTGGTTGTACAAACATAATTATACCGAACGGTGTAACTAATATCTAATATGCACGATATCGCGATGTTGAATCAAAATTATCCGTCATTTCCGTTTAGTCAATATTCCACGAGCTTGTTCGATGCGACATGCAAATTTTTCTATGTTTATTTACCGATACGAAAATGTGTACCGCCGTTCGAATAATTCCTCCGAAGATCATTTCGTATCTCGTGTCAACAGTTTTG
Organism: Trissolcus basalis; assembly: GCA_025266255.1. Taxonomy (NCBI): domain Eukaryota; kingdom Metazoa; phylum Arthropoda; class Insecta; order Hymenoptera; family Scelionidae; genus Trissolcus; species Trissolcus basalis. The sequence continues at coordinate 155,926 of JAAMPD010000295.1, read as the reverse complement.
TCGCAAAGTGGCGTTTAGCGAACCGTAACAAAATCGGCGCAAAAAATCGACGGAAACGGTTTTTCAAAATACACCGAGAGAAAGGTTTAATCATTTTGACCAGGATCGGTATAATTTTTACCAAACTGTTTTATAAGAGGGACAAAAATTGTAAAAAGAACTTGTCAAACTTCGTAGTATACAAATTGAAAAAAAAACTATTTTATAAAAATAGACCAAATAAAATTTTCAATTTTATGGTATTTTCAAATAAACATCCGGGGAAAAAACACGTTACAAAAATTACTATAACATATTGTAATCCAGTTGTATCTTACACATCTTGTAAATTATCCTTTTTAAACTTATTAGAATTTCTTTTATAATTAGAGTAAAATTTACAATACCATGTAGTAAAAATGATTCAAAATTTATATTTACATTTTTCCAAATCTAAAACTACTTCTCGATTACAATAAGTTACAGTAATTTTATTTATAAGTTTTCATAATTCATAATATGCTTTTCTGTGTGCAGTTTAATATAATTTTGACCAAAAATGGATTCTGTCCTATGAAACAGTTTGGTATAAATTATGAAAAATTGTGACAAAAATGATTGCAACTTTTTTCTCTTTTATCACCTTTATAATGTCTCAAAAAAATTCAGTGGGAGAGGGGAGGGGAGGGGGGTGCATGGATAAATGACGATGCACTCGCGTAAAATTCGGCGACTTTTGTGCAATGCGAACGTGTCCTCTTGGCAGTGGCAAGTTTGACAAAGTGAAGACGACATTGCAGCTCGTGATTTTGATTCATAAAATTGCCCGGCTGACTCTCAAAAGAGACACTACTCTAAGCTGTCTAAGACGATAGGGCAGCCGGGACGGGGGCTGAGCCAGAGAGCTAGAGCGCGCACTGGATATCACAACTACGTGATGAGATTATTAAATCGCGCGTAGAGCGTGACTTGTCGATGAATGTCGCGAAATAGCGTTAAAAGGTCTCACGGTTATTTGTTCGATTTGGCCGATCGAGCAGCTTTCCCCATCACTGGAGATGTAAAAGTTTTCCAATAATTGTGGATACTCGCCAATGAAAACGAGACCGCCGAGAGAGCGAGCGAGAGAGAGAGGGAGAGAGAGAACTCCGCGCGCAAAAAAGTTAAACGCGGGGGCTCGTTTTTTTACACGACCCGCCGACAACAAACCATACCGAAATTCGAGAATCAAGCGACTGAACCGATTAGTGCGAATCAAGGTAATAATCCGCGAAATAAACAACGGACGCTTCGACCCCATTTTGAAGCATTTTTTTTTGTTCCAACCAGACCCGCCGAATCGTGCTATTTTTTCATGCATTATTGATCCTCGCGGTTTGCAAATCAGTTGTTTTGATTCTGTCATCTTTGTTATCGGCCGATGATTTTTGTATCACAATTTCACGTTGATTAGTCTAGTGTTTGCGATGCTCAAAGCATCGAATGAATTACGTAATTGTTATACACTCGTGTCGCATCTGTTTTCCTCGTCGCGCTGCTCTCGACGACGAACAAAGCCCGACGACGTTGGCTCTTGTTCTTTGGAGAGTCAATCAACTCTTGGTTCAAGCGTGATAATGACGCTCCATTCGTCCATCGATTTGCTACATTTTTACACCGCAATGCTTTTGTTATACGAGTCACTCTCGTTTGTCCATAAAATAATACGCCAATAAATAACAAAAGTAACAAATATAAAACGCCGCCTGATCATCGAACCATTTCTACGCTTTTTTTCTTCGCTTCTCCAATTACCACTACTAATTTGTAACTCAATACTCATCGTCATTATGGTCTTCCTTCTCTTTATGTAATCTCTCCTCGCCTTGTTTTTTTTTCTAATTCCCATTTCAACTCGCAGAAAAAGATACGTACCTGAAAATGAAAAATAATCAACATTAAAATTCGAGTATATAAAAATAATAAGTACAGTATATTATTACAATTATATAATTATAATTGATATAAAATAATAATTGAATGTGAAAAAGTGGAGGGGGAGTTGGAAAAAGGAAAATTGTGTCACGATAGAAAAAAAGGGTAATGTAAAATTGAGAGTGAGAGGAAAAGAAATAAAGGGCAGTGTGTAATTCAGGCGCACGTAGTTTGCGAATGTTTAGATACTTGGAATTTCATAAGAGTTGCGAATCAAGTGGTACATAAAATTGGAAGCAATTTGCCACGATAAAAGTTGTTTCACTTCGCGTAACTTTTAACCTCTTTGATGGTGCGTGCCGCGAATGCATTGGAAATGAAGTAGCAGAGGAGCGGGTGAGCGCCGGATGAATGAACGAAAGCGTGCTCTCTTTTTGCCCCGCAAAAATATGCGGAGAAATAAATTCGCGTCAAAAATGAGCCGATACTCGATATATACAGCGGCATTCCGCCGCGTACCCGAGACCAATCAAATTTTATGATTCGTATCTATCCGATCGTTCTCCTTTTCCTCGGCGACCCCTAACCTACCGCAACCCATCGGGCTTTTCTTTTTCCAGCTGGCGTCCCGCTCATTTGCCGTCCTTATTTCGTCTCCACGCTCTTGCAATATTTTTTACTTCGTACGCGCCGATCAAATTACATCACCCCGCGAGTATATTATTGTGCGTCGAGTTTTTCATTACCCTCTCCGCCTTTGCCATTGATCGACGGCATCAGAAAGTCGAGTTTCTTTTGTGCACCTGACAAAGTTTGTACATTTTTTTTTCGCCGTGCAAGTCAAATTAAAAACAACTTGTTGAATCCTACCAACGGGCTTTACGACGAATTCGATATTGCATTCACAAAGAATATGCTTGTGCAAATTTCTGTTCGAATCTCGGCAGAAAAAAGTATTATAAAAAAAATACAAGTGCAAAAAGCGTTGTACGTGTTTTTTGGGATTGTTTCAATTTTGTTTCGGTCTTGTGATTCATGAGATGAAATGACAAGAACTTGAAAAAGCTTTTTTTAGCGGTGGTTACAAAATATATTTTTTTAGAAATTGAGATGAGAATACCGTGTCTGATTGGGTTTAAATTAAAGGTTATTGGAAACCCTGGCTGAAGTCAAATAATTGTTTTGAACGTTTCATAATTGGTGTTTCAATTATGCCAAAAATGATAATCATTTTGTTTAATGTTTCATTATGATAAAAAAGTTGATTATGTCTTTAATAATCATGAATTTTCGTTTTAAATTTCATTATCAAATTTAGTATTATGAATTTCAACGTTAGGCTTAAAAATGTTAAAATTCAACAGTTATGAATTGTTTTCACAATTTTAAGGCATTAGTTATGAAAAATGAAAAATAATTATTTGACTTTAACCATGGAAAGAGTAAATTTTTATGTTTGCAGGTTTGAAAGCGATTATTTTGGAGCGTCCTCAAGTTGGACAACAAAACAGACTAATTTGGCAAAACAGGTCGTTTTGTAGCAACGCAACTCAATCCGTGCGCAGTAACTCGGGGAATCACCTTAAACTTCCAACAGACTAATAAACGTTTCGCGGACGATCATTCACCCGGAGCGCGCGAGTTAATAACTGTTGACTCGACATAATTCCCCAGACAAAGTGTACCCCCAGCCTACTTATCAAACTTGTTTTTCTGCGGTCTCGTGAAAAACAAATTTTTTCGGCACACACAAAATGGGGGAGAAAAACGAAAAGACGAAAGTAGGACAGAGAGAAAAAGAGTTATCTTCGCCATTCCTTTCGGAGGTGAGAGAGCCGACACGCCAGAAAATACTACTCCGCTCTATATCGGGTGACAACCAAACAACCAACCGTCACATTTTCTCGTCGTCGAGCATTTTCGATCATTAACCGTCCAATTGTCGTTGGGAACGAATTCAGCTGCGTTGTCAAAAGTGTACCTCGGAGAATTAAGGCAAACTAGACATTGAAATTCGGTTGGCAAAATTATTGATTCTTTGGCGCGAGTTATACCGAGTAAACCAAAAAGTTCCTCCGGCATTTGCGTGCTTTCCTTTTTTTTCCTCGACCCTTTCGCAGATCCTCTCAGCTGCGACGGGTTCGAAAGGAAGGATCGAAAAGAAAAAAAAATGTTCGTTTTCGAGTGCACGAGCGGTTGTAAAAAATGCAAAGTCAAACAATGCACCTTCAGAGACACCAAAATCAAAAGCAACGTTTCAATAACAAATCCGACTCAAGATCCTGAAAGCTTCCTCACAAACGCCCATGGGCCTTTCATTTGCAATCAGATATTTCATTTCCCTGATATCCAACGGATCAAAAAGCTACTCTCTCTTCAGCTTGAATAATTCCACGTGAAAAATCATCCACGAATCCTACGTCACGAAAATTTGTTGCTGAATGTTGCATTTTGAGTTGCAACATTCAACGAGATCGATCCCTCGCTTGGTTCGTCCAAAATTCAAATTCCCCGCGAAACTAATCGTTCAAAAATCATTCGGACAAAAATTCACAACTGTTTGAAACCAGCTGGATCGGATGAGAGGTTGTTGAAAAAATTTGGAACAAATTTTTGGAAATTTGCAAAAGTCGGTACTAAGCGGACACCCTGTAGAGATGTGTCGGGGGTTTGCGCGCGCAGCTCGGTGGTTGTCGGGGCTTGTGCGTAGGGTATTACAACCCGGTGGGCGAGGACTGGTTATATCTGAAACGTCCCCCGCAGCTCGCCGCGTCCCGCTACTTCCGGCAACGTCTGGGGGTCGAAGGGGATTCTGGGCGAGAGAGATGCGAGCGCGGCGGGGGCTCGCGGGGGCGTCGGGCGGGGGTGGGGCGACCCTTCGAATTCCCAAAGCGAGACGAGGCGACGCGACGAGACTTTGACCGAGTTTTCAACTGACTGCCGAGAGCCGCCACCCCAAACGACCTCGCATTACTTCGTATTGCCAGTAAACCTCGACCACGGCTTGCGCTTTCTCCTCTCTTCTGTCTCCGGCAAAGCTCCAACTTTGCTATTCACGCTCGCGGATGCGTGATGACGATTACAATCGAAACTTCACGCACAATGGAAACATGCCTCGCAACCGTTCCACAAAGTCGCAAGAAGGCGCGCGCAACCTTCATATTGACGTTGGATCATTTGAAAATCGAGCACCGCTTTCCCGCATCGATCCGCTCCGCTCGTTTTTCTTTTTCGCTCTCCGGTTCCTTTTTTTCCCCGCCCGCCCTCGTCCTTCCACCGCTTTTTTTTTTTCTTTTCTCTCCCGACGGCTTTTTTTTGTAATTGCTGCGCCAGCACTACCCGTCCCCGTTAGCAGATTATACCCCCGACCAATTCGAAAATCTATTCAGTCCGGCACTTTTTGTGTTTCGCTAAATTTGGCCATTTTATGGCAACTTGTTCCCCTGTTATTGTACCGTTTTTTTACTTCGTCCCTTTGAGCATTCGCAATCGGCAGATTTCGAATTCAATATTCCCGGGCTATTTTAAGGATCCACTCCGATTGCAAATTCTGTTTGATGTGATTGTGTAAGATGATAAGGAAATTCGTGGCCCGCAAAGTATACGGCATTATTAATTTAACTGTCTATCGAGAAATCGGTACTCTTTTTATTCGAATTTGTATATTTAGAATCTGGAATGAAAAAAAAAATCTTTTTTCACTCAAACATCTTACGAGGATTTCAAACCATTGTGCAAAAAAGAATTTTCATATTTTTCAACAAATGGAACGAAGTAACAAAAAATTCAAATAAAAAAAATTCATGTTTGCAAATTTAAAACACTGATTCGATATTACAACTTCTGTTCATTGTAATTAATTGTTAATAACAATGAATTATAAGAAATTCTAATATTCAAAATTGTATCTACAAAAATATATTTCAAAAAATATGTAAAAATATTTTTTTCCATGTTAAATATTATATATTATTATTATATAAAAAATAAATTAAAATTATATAAGATCTTGCCGCTTTTTATTTAAAATATAAAAAAAATGATGTAAATGAAATATACAAGTTTGTATATTTTTATGTAATTTGTACTCTAAATATATTCAACTATATTTCAAAATGTGTAATTTGTAAATTAAGAGTGTAGTTTTCTGTTTTCACTTCACAGTACTGAGACAAATAAAAAAACAATGAAAAACATTCACCTGTGTTTAAATTGTCGCATTTAAATGTGACAGTCAATTTCTAAAGGCTATCATTGTTTCTTTTCCTGTGATCTGATTTGATTTAAACTTGAAATTGATTTAGTCATCAGATGAGGGTACATTGTATCGCAGCAGCAATGGTAAAAGGGCTGGCGGCGTGTATATTTAAGGGTCCATTTAATTCAGGGGGGTTCTGCATAGCACCGGTATTTGACGAAAGTGCGTGCGGTTTATAATAGATTGATGAAAATGTCATACGGTGTGTCGTGTACCGAAATGATAAATCGATGTAAACATCATTATATAAACAGTGTTTCTCGCATAATTGTATTATTCCTCTTATGCTGGTACATGAAAATTCAGCACACTGTCATATATTTTTATCCATTATCAAAACGTTCATGCAAAATGAAATGTTTTTATGTTTGCACTTTTAACCGACCATAATGGGTTTGTCATACTTGTTAATTTCCAAATTTTTAATTTAAGAAATGTAAGTGATCTTTGAAATTTAATTTTAAATCGAATTTTAAATACCACCGATGTGAGAGCAAAAAGAAATTCGAACCCCTTGATATTCATAATAGAAACAAAATGATTTCTTAATTTTTCTTTTGTAAAATTTAAACGATTCTTTATCCGATATTTTCATTCACTTCAGACAGTTAATTATTTCATTGCAATGAATATGTGCAGTATCTCAATGAATGTGTGCTCAATAATATTATTGTGATATTGAGATATTAACGTAATATTGATATCTCGAACAAAAGAGCTGGCGCGCTAAATATTTAAATTTAATGTACAAAAAAATCGCGAAACCTTTTATTTTTAATCTGTAGAATGAAGCTCCGTCGGAGCTTACACAATTTTATTTCGTAACACAAAAAAGAAGTATCCATTAAATTTTTACCCAACTTGACAATTTCATTCCGAAATTGTCGCGCCGCGCGCGATAAAAAATGCACGGAATCTCAATTCAATGGCTAATCTGACACCTGATTTTTATGACATTTAACAATCCCAAGAGGTATTTCATATTTTACACAATTCAAACTATTCTAACAAGTTCCATCATTTGGCTCCTCAATTTTGTTGACGTTTCAATGACTTTCTCTCCTCTTGCAATTGTTTCTTCCCTTTTTTTATTATTTTTACGAGAGAAAAAAACAACAAACTGCATTAACGAATTATCAACGAGTCCATTCATCTGCCATGACATTCGGCTTGAAATTGGTAAACAAAACTTTATTTTTGCTCCTAACATAATTCGTGCTGTTGACATTACGTTAAAAACAAGACTGGTGGAATAAGTTGAAAAAATAGATACTATTCTGCAGTCAAAATCAACAGTCTTTGCGTTTATGCGTCATAAAAGTGCGACAAACGATATTGATCGGTGTTGCACTATTACTCATCAGCTGCGGATGTTGCTAGTAAATATACATCGGTTGCTCAACGGTCATCTCTCTCTTAGTCAGAATCCATTATGTACGGCCAGCTCATTTCTTTATGTGCACTCGCCCGACCCAACGATACAAAACTAAATCACACCCGGTAACAATAAATGTTTCGCAATTGCAACATAAACATTACGTTTTATTATAAACAAATATGATGTTTTTGTTATTTACAGAAATTCTTAAAAGGGAAATTGTAACGTGGAAAAGAAGGAAATTCTGCGAATTAAAGGCGGTACGAAAGGTTAGTTTTGTTTACAAAAACAAATCGAGATCAAAAGGGCATGATGAGAATTTATGAAAAAAAAATATATATATCGAGTTTATTTTAAATTGTAAATAACGTCCGGATATATTTTTATTTATGAAAACTATTGTTGTACTGCCCCCTGACCTTCAACTCAATTTTGTAAACACACCAATCTTTCATACCGTCCTAATGTTTGGGCTTTTCTATCTTTGTTCTGTTTGTCGACAAACAAACTGCTTTTGATTTTAACATTTTTCAACATGAATTGGATTTTGATAATTTTAAATTTTGTTTCCGTTGAATTGTTCATATTAGAGAATAAAAATAAAATGATTGATCCCAAATTTATCGCAAGGTCTACGATATTTCATGGTTATCCATATCAATTCGTTCCCATATGATATTCACTTGTCTCCTTTATCTTATCAGACCCAATTGTGGATTCCATCAAGATTCCACAAAGATTGGAACTAACGACTTGAAAGCTAAATCAATTCCATATTTAATATCACTCATAAATTCGAACCTGCAATTTTTTTGTCACTTAATTTTTTATTCAGTAAAAACGAGCTAAATACAACACTTAAAATTCTAAAATCAATTTTTCAATCTACTTTTTTTCAAAATTGTACATCTTTTAACTTTAATTTACAGAATCAATAAAATATGGAGGTTAGAAATTTGCAAATTTCCAGGATTTGGCAAGTACAAAAATTTATTTTAAAAAATTCAAGATTTTCCTTCTCGTTGAATTAATTTGGTATTTAATTTCCAAATGATGTCAATTTTCAACTTAAACTTTTTACAGATTCATCGTCCACTTGCAGTTTTGAAAACGCCAACAGATGGCGTTACAGAATCGCAATCAAAGATGAAGGTTAGGAATCTCCATTGTTTTCCAAGTATACAAGAAATTGTGTCAAACAAGTAAGTAAATTCGCACCATTTTAAATTTCCATTTCAATTTCATTCTAGGAAAGATAAGAAGAAACACGAAATACAAACTACAAAATCGGTTCAATTTCAATTTCCTTTGAATGAAAAAGTGAATTTTTTTCAGCAGCAACCTTTGGACGGATCAGTTCATGATATTTTGATTGCGTGACAAAACAATGCAAGAGGTATGCGGCCAGAAGAAAAAAAAAGGGTGTTACGGTATGGCGAGAAATCGAGCTCGGCAGAACCGAGAGCAGATGACTATCCTTGCGGTGGCATTAGTCATTACTGCGTGGCTATCATCTGGCAGTATAGATAGGGCTGGAGATAGGCGTTCGGCGGAGGGTGTGGAGATGACTGATACCAGGATATATCAGCCATTAGCAGCGAAGAGTGTGGCCGGTGTTATCTGCGCAAATAGTCGCATTATAACCTTAGATAGCATTCATGTTTCAGCGATTTGAGTGGTAATCCGTGAAGTATGCGAGGCTCGACAATGGCCGGCGTTTTTGGGGGGCGTAAGCAGCTCTAAATCGGGCGGACAAATAAACACGGATCTGCGCGAGAGTGATTTTCGCGCCAGCGCCTCCTTTGAGCTGCGGAAAAAATCGCTGCCGAAGGTTACGTAAGGCTCGTTGGGAAAAAAAAATGATTGCACAAGTTGGAGATTGTACTAAGAAGATAGAAGACATAAAAGTACGGATTGTTATCGCGCTGGACGCCGAGCGTTGTTCAGAGTTATACTATTAAATGGCATTTACGTCTGGATAATTGTGCAACGCGCTTTATTGTACGTGTAGAATCTGTGCCCGTACCCTAATGAAGAAATTTATATTGGATTGCACCGCGGCTTCTAAGGAAACACCGTGTCCCAGTTCGACTCGCGGTCACTTCTATTTTTCCCCCCTGCATTTTTCCACCTCCCGCTTTTTTTCCAATTAAAACCTTCGACCTCGTACAAAGGACCGGAAAGGGTTTTGCAGATCCAATTCCAGTGATGATTTGAATGTGGCCTTTGACTGAGAATTAGTGTTCGGTTTTTTTTTCGCTCCTCTCTTCGCACACGGTATATCACAGTCGTTGCATCGCCATTGGAAAGTCAGAGCGTTGTTTGATCGATCGCGAATCGCGTGAAAAATGACGACCCGAATCCGAGTATGTGAGATAAGGGGTTATGCATTGTGGAAGCCATCTTTGACTCATCGTCCGACATGACGAATCGACTCCACGTGGGCGGTGGCCGAAAAATTAATTATTCACCATCAAAAGTCACTCTCCAATTTTTTTTTTTTTCCACATTTTTGATTCGTTGGAAATTCTAATGGAATTGTAAAGTTTGAATTCGGTTTCCAATTAAAAAAAGGGAAGGAGGAACATCAATTTGATTTCTCCTTCGTTGATCGGCTTTTTTTTTTTTTTTTTTTTTTTCGTTGCACCAATTGTGTGGAGGAAAAAAATCGATGCGAAATCCGGGTCGATCACGCGATATTCCAAGTGTACAATTTGGTGCGCCGGGTAATTAGAGATGTTGCATCGTATTTTGATTCAAAGCCAAGGTTCGGAAGAAAGGGGGGAAGGTTAATCAGAGACGAGCAGGCGCGTCTTGTCCGCGCTCAATTGCAGCCGAATTCTAACATTTGTCTGGGGCCGCACTTCAATCTCATTTTTGTTCGCAATCAAAGCGTGCAATTTCATGAATACCAAAAAAGAATGAAAGAGCGGGGGTAAAAGATTAGAACGCGATTCAATCGAAGGGAATTAAAACGTGGTCGCGATTCTACTTAGTTGCGCGTTTTGCGTCGATGCGGAAAGAGGATGGAACTGAAAAAGGGCTCGGTAACAAAAAATAAACGAAAAGCTCCTCTCTCGCTGGCTGGCGTTTTTTTTTCCTCGCTTTTGTTTCCAGCCGGACGGCAATAAATAACTGTCGATTTTGGTTGCAAAAGAAAAAGTATAAGCGGCGTGAAAACTCGCAGGACACCGTTTAACAAAAGAGAAATTTTTCGTGCAAAAGTGTCCCATATGGGAATCAACGATCCATATGGACTGCACATTTCTACGTTTTATTGCGATCGCTTTTCGAGCGTGCCTTTTTTTTCAGAGCGTCAAACGCGATATTGCTAGCCTCGTGAGTAATTATTTGAATGTAAAAAAAAAAATTTGGCTTTTTTTCGTCGCTTATTACGCCCATTGAACGGAAGAAAATAATGAACAGCTTTTTTTGCGCGGTTGAATATCAACAAAAAAGCGCCAATTGTATAACAGGTTGTACTCGGCGCTAAGTGCCGCTTTTCAGTCACACGTACACAAGAAAAGCTATTTAAAATTCCGAAATGGTAAATTGCCTAAGGGTTCGTCCATAAAAGGCGCACGCACTTTTCGACCCTACCCCATAATCTTTGTTCACTTTGTCAATGGAGCAAATATGACTTATATTTAAATACCCTCGTCGGGATGGCCGACTCCGGCCACGTCTTAATTGTGTGTCGTTGCAATAATCCGTTTGATCTTTAACGCGTGATCAAAATTAAACCCCGCCCCCGTTAATGCCGACACTCATTTTTTTTTATCTTTGCTTTCATAACTCGCGCTTTCATGAACAATAATTCCACTTTATCGGTCTAGATTTTTATGATATTTGCGCGCGATTATAAAACGTCCGAAAAACGTTGTTCAAACAATCTTAATACGAATGAACGACTCGGCTGAAGGTTAGATTATTTTTGAGGTCAGGAAAAAACGAGGCTGAGAAACCGATCTCAATTTTCAAAGGTCACACAAGGTGTCCTTTGTTCGGACCCGAATTTTTATACAATTTTTTTGTTTTTATAAAAAAAAAATGTATACAATTATTAACATTGCTCATGAGGTGTCACTTGTTACATGACTTTTTTATTCGTATACAAACATCTTGTTTAAAAATTCATAATGAAGCAATAAACTGAATCGGATTTTTTTGCTCCCCCCTACACGAACAGAATTATGAAGCGCTGATAAATAATAATGATCGATAAAACATGCATGTAACATCTGTAGATCTTAACGTGCAGGTACAAGGGGCTTTTAATAATACATTATTTTCTCTAAAATCGGCAGCACAAGCCCGTTGAGATGAAATTAATTTTTAAATAACCCGAAAAAGTACAGAACTTATTTCGTTGTACTTATTACGTTATTATTACTCCTTCGTCTTTGTTATTTCTTTTTTATTTCACGCGTGAGTTGAGGTCTGTTGGTAACAAGAGAGTTGTCAGCGGCACGAAATCAATAACTCCATCGATCCCAGGAGATAAATAACCCCCCTCGCGACCGACATTACGCAATTAACTTTTTCTAATGGCCTTTAATTGACTCATTTGACAGCGATTTTTTGGGCTCGTCCGCGCGAACTATCGATCATTAAATGGCACTCTTTTTTTCTCCAAGCGCAAACACAATACAAAAAAGCATCGATAAATCATCGTTAATAATGCCCAAACTGAAAGGAGGCATTTTGTAATCCTCTCGTTTTTCTCCTCTAGCCGGTTTTTTACTCTTTCTCCTCTGCGTGGCTCGGCATATGGAGAGAAAAAAAAGGAAGGAAAAAAAAAACCGACCGAGCGTTGCGCATTGTAAAAAGGCAACGGCGACGGCACTTCACCTTCGATATTCGAAGGGGGTCACATCTATAGAAATAGCGCGCTCAGCTGTGAAAACGCGCGCGAAACGAAAAAGAAAAAGCGCTCGTCGCTTCGCGAGAGAGCGAGCCAGCGAAAAAGAAACCCAGCTTTAAAAACGGTTCGAAAATAAGTCAATACGAGCGAGCATAACTGCGTCCAATTTTTGCTACACGGACACCTATTTCGTCGCTGTTGAAAGACGGTTTTGGCTTGATTAACCAGATGGATGGTGAAATCTTCATTTCCACGGAATAATCGTTTCCACAGAATTTCGTCTATTTTAAAACAAGTCGCCTGAGAGTTTTTTTTTTTTTTTCGTCATCATGTCGAACTTTAATTTCTAATCAGTTTTCAAAGTGTTTCCAGAAAGAATGTTAATTTCATGAAATTCTAATCATCTTTTTCGTTTCAGGTTTGGCCAGCAACTTGGAAACAAAAAATTGCTGGCAGGTTTAACAGTATTGTACGAGAGGAGATTATTACGCTCGTTATTACAATACAGTTAAGTTGGTGCAAATGAGAGAGAGAGAGAGGGGGAGAAAAAAAGGTAAGCCGTTTGAACGACGGATGAAAATAATTTGTTTAAATAATTAATAGAGATAATTGTTAATGGCAAAACAGCTCGTAAATCTCCGAAATGAGACTGTAATAAAAAAAAGATTGAGACTGTCAGAATAATATTGCAATTCAAACAGTGGAACTAATACTGCGATAAGTATTAAAATCAAGACGTGCTATTAGCATTTATACGATCGTTCGCGTGGAAGTATAATTATTCCGCCACTTGGAAGGAAAATATATCCCTCATATTACAGCAATTAATACTTTACACCTGATCAGACATAACAATAAATGTATTATTAGCGAAAAAAACAAGCTTTTTCCTTCGTAACAAAAAGTACACTTTCTTTCCAATCAGAATTAAAAACAACTTATTTTCACAGACATATTTCAGTCTCGGTCTTCATTTTTTTTTTTTTTTTTTTTTTTTTTTTGACAAAAATTTACAAAATTACAGTTGTAAAATCAAGATTCAACGATGTAAAATGTTGGTTCAAGCGAAATAAAACTGTTTCGGACAGACTAGAGTTCAGTCATAAACAATCTTAAATTTTTCACCACCAAACTCAGAACTTGATTAATTTAATTCTCAATTCCACATAAATCCTCATAGACGAAGAACCCGTGTCTTTCATTTAAGGCTTTTATTCATCCTCCAAGAATAATTTTCTTGAACCAAGGATACTTATTCTTAGCTATTATTCAACATGGAATTAACGTTGGTCCAAGAATATTTTTCTTGCCTCGATCGACGATTTTTTTTTCTTCACTCTTCAAGTTACATGACTTTTCACATTTCGTCATGTAATAGTTCGTTGAATCCCCTGTAATTTCACGCTTTTTTCAGCAGTGCAACAGAGTTCAACTGCAAGACCTGGCCGCGAAACGAAAAACAAGAAGAGGAAGAACGAAAAAAAAAAATATATACAAAAAGAAAGAAGAATCCTGCCCAGGCGAAATTACTGCTGGCTTTTCGTCGGTACTTTTTCGAAAGGCTGGAGCGACGGCCGGTGAGAGGCGATTCGCGCGGCTGAGCGGTCCGAAGTGTTTGCGAGAGAGCCCTAGTACGAAAATCGCGCGTTGGATAGCTCGATTATATTCTGGGCGCAAAATGTATTTTTACCAGCTACAACGTGGCGCCTTCGATGTCCGTCGTTTGTGAGCGGTGCTTTCGAGCGCGGTGCGATCGGCGGCGCGCGACAAAGACGGACGCGATGGCTCGCGGCACCGTGCGACGGAGAGCGCACCAGTGCGAAACAGAGAAGCGGCGTTACGAAACCGCCGCGAGTCTTCGCAGAAGCGCGCTATCTCCGTCCGGATCTCTCGCTCGCTCGGCGTCTGTCCCTGTTTCGTCGGGGTCGTTGCCTCTCGCTCCGTTATCCTCGGCGGGATCGCGCCGTCCTTATCGGCGTCCAACCGTTCCTCCCACTCGCACTGTCGCCGTCTCTCGCGCTCGTCGCGCCGTCCTCGTCGGGCGTCGCGTCCTCTCGCTCGCTCTCGGCCGCGTTCGCCATTGCTCGTCGTGGCCCCGCTCGCCGCGCCCCCCCTCGACCGGCCGCCGCACCGCACCCCCCGCCGCCTAGCTCTCTGGCTCGGTTCGCTTCGGGCTAAAATAAAAACGGGAAGACTCACGCTAGCTCGCCCGCGCGAGCGAGCGAGCAGGTCGCGATTTACGCACGTTAAACCCGACGTTTAAAAGCGACGCGCATGCGCACCAGGAAGACAAGATTCTTCGTTTTCTTTTGTCTTTTTCTTTGCTTTCGCTTTCTCTCTCGCGTCGTGTTCCTTTTTTCGCGCGCGCACGTTTTGTTCTTGCGTCCTTGTCGGGCTTCTCTCGCCCTCTCTCTCGCTCCTGCCTGTACAATGTCTTCTCGTCTTCCTTCTTCTTTTTTCATCCTCCTTTCGACTTGGCTCTTTTTTTTCCCGTCTCTTTTGTCTTACTAGCTGTTGTTTTTTTTTTTTTCATCCTCCCTTTTTTTGCCTTTCTCTTTTTCTACTCATTCGACTCGCTTTTCTCTCGCTCGCGAGAACGCCTGCGAACACAACGCACGTAGTGTTGCACGTAGCGCACGAGGCTCACAACCGTAATGATTTTTCTGCCCCGACCAGAAAAAAAAGTAGCCGACTTCGGCAACCGCATTTTCCCATCCAAACCGTGCAGCTCGTTTCCCAGAAGTAACGGCCTCGGATGGTCCGATCTTGCCCGGGCCAGAACGTTTTGTTCGACCCCCGAGAGATGATTAGTGAAACCCACGAATAATCAGCACGTATTGACAAAATGGCCGGGCCGGAAACGAGTCACACGTTTTGGCCACATCTTGTCATTAAAACACTCAAAAACCAGCTTCGCGTTACGTATTTCCAATTCTTTTATCCCGACAAGATTTATGTCACAGTTTTCGGGAAAATGATCAATTTTCAAGTGTCTTTTCGTAAGAGTAATGGCTTTATTTTTCTTTACTTTTTGTTTTTTTTTTGGTTTTGTTTTGTTTTTTTTTTTCTTTTAGAAATCTCTTGGTTGAAAATTTGAAAATCAAAAAACTGTTTTTTAAATCACAGCTGCGACTGCAGCGCCACTGAACAAACAATGCCCCATTTCAAATAATTGTTTTCTCAGGCGATTTTCAAATTGAATGTTGTAATTTGGATTTTTGTTGACGGGAATTTATCTACCGCCGAAAAATTATATCTTTCGGTTGAGCAAAATTGAACGAAACTAGAACTCTGGAAACTGAAAGTTGGCAGCGAGCAAAAAAAGCCAAAAGAGAGTAAAGGATGTGAACGACTGATCGTAAGTTGTCCACGATGCTTTCGTGATTCTTATCCCGTGGAGCTTTTAATTAAACTAATTAATTGAGCTGAATATAAAAGTTGAAAATTTTACATCAACCGCGAGTTGCAATAAACAAACAAACGGTTCGGAATTTGCCCAAGTCGAAGGGAAATTGGGGCGGGGCTTTATCGTAAATTCGTCTGAGGAAAAATGCGAAAAAGTTGTGTGTCCAGTGGAGATTATATTTTAACAACGAGAAGTCGGCGTCTGAACGAGAATTGCGATTCGAGATCGGCGGATCGTTTGTGGCAGCAATAATCAAATTAGATCAGGAGGAAGCTAATGCAATCAATAAGTTCGTCGTCGTCGTGTTATTGAGATAGGGGATGATTTAAATAGTCTTGCCCTCTCTCTCACTCACTCCTGCTTATAATTCACGCTCAACGAAACGAACCGACAGACGAACTTTTGCGAATTCAATAGTTCAAAATCATGTAATTGTAACCTCTTTTTCTATTTTATTTTTAAATATTTCCTTTCTTTTTTCTTTTTTCTTTCCTTTTGTTTGTTTTTGTCCCTTTTTTTTAATGTTTGAGTAGTTCATCAGAAAGGTATTTTTTTTTCTTTTCAGCCCATCTCATGCAGTACGTATATAATACCTTGGAATAATGGAACAACAATGAAATCATGATCGAGCGAGGATTACTCCGTGTTAGAGATAACTGAAAGCCAATATTGCGATAATTCTAATTTCTGGCTTCATTCATGATACGGTTTATCGTGGATTCAGATATTTAATAACAATTCCAGTCTTGCCACTTTGTTCTCGTGTTCAACCGCGTACTCATCTTATGATATCTAGCCCGAAATAGAGACTATTGTAAACACATTAGCAGAACATAAAATAAACAAATGATAAATCATCTCGAATTCTATTGCAACAGCCATTTTTTTTCTTTTCACCCGGCTATTAATTAATTCAAAACATTTTCGCGTTCATTTATTATTTAGCTTTCATCTATGTTAATAACACCGAACATAAAATCCCACTTTTTTTAATTACATTATTACTAATTATAATTATTACCAATTTTTAAATTGAAAGACTGCAAAATGTATAACAAATTTGATTGCATGGTAATGATAAATATTTGATTCAATTAGAGCAGGGAATATATTCAGGGCTGTATTTTGATACGAAGGAAGGAAAAAAAATTATCAACATACGTGGTCAAACGTATCCTTTGTCCAGCCTTTTTCCTGTAATATTGACATCGAAAATAGCACGTTGAAATTGCGCGGAAAAAAATTAACATGCGCCGTTTGCAACAGCCTTTTTTTTCCTCGCGCATAATCAGAATACGTGACTTCAAGTGTGGATAGCATAGAAGGACGTCGCGAAGTAGACACAGGGTGACGCAATCACCGAATAGACTCATCGACTGTTCGCCAAAGGTTCCCTAACGCCAGCATTCGTATCTGTTTTCTTCGACTCTGCAAAAACCAACTTGCACTTGCATCATTTATATTATTGCCATCAGAGAAACAAAATAAAAAAAAAATTAGTCCAACTCGTAAAAAGGTCGATGAAAAACCAAACGGTTAAGAAATTACAGTTTTGAAAAGTTTTGCCTCCGGTCGCGCTTTCACGGCGGACTATCAAAATTCAAAGACGAATTCCGCGCCGATAATTCAGCTAAAAATGATCTTAACTGTTACGAAAGCGAGTTTATAGAAGAAACCATAAACTTTAACGCAACGGTAATCAAAGTTTCCCATAAGCCCTTTTTACAACCCCGTCGTTGGGGTTGACTAATTTTCAATGTCCCACGTGGATCTTGCGCATAAATTTCGCAGTTCCCTTACAATTCTCGCGACAAGTGATCTGTATAATCAGATCTAAACAACTTCACTTTATTTCAACACCAAAAAAAAGTTTAAATAATAATAATTATCATATATATATAATAATTATGTACATTTATTATTGTTACATTATATACATTATAATAATATTAATATGAAATAGAATATTATATATGTCCCAAACGGACAAAAATATATTTTCAAGTATATGTAAAATATATTACATATTATATAAAAAAATATAAACTTATATATTTCATGTCTACGTCATTTATATTTTAAATATAAAGTGACAAGATCTTATGTAAATTGAATATATTGTTTATATATAATATTAACATGAAAAAAATATATTTCTTACATATTTTCTGAAATATATTTCTGTCTGTTTGAGATTATGTATATTGATAATATTATTATATATATAATTTATAATTATAAACATTTCCTTTTTATGATTTTCTGATTATTATCATATAAAATATTTATCCATCTCTCATTTTTCTCGTTGACTAGTTCTAATTAGTTTATAATATTTCAAATATTAAAGAATTTTTTTTTAAATAATGTACAAACTTGAAGGCAATAAGAAGTAATGAAAATTCGATTGGATGAATAACGAAATGAAATATCTCGTTTTGATTTATTTCTTCTTTGAAACTGAATATTATTTGTCAATTAATTGACAATCGCGAAGTAAAATTTGAGATTAAAAAAAAAAAGAAACAAAGTATAGACAAAAAAAGACGATGAAAAGAGACACGGAAGTGATGTAATAAAAATAGAAACGGCAAAGGGACGCAACGTGTGGCATAATGGAGCGAACTTTTTTGTCTTCTGTCGGCGTAGCCTTGAACTACATAAAATGTGATTAATCTGTTTAGGTCGTAATTCAAGTTACACTCGACCGGATATAAATGGCGCGTTTAATTTATTTAGCATCAGCCGGGCGCGCAAAACGTAAACATTTCTCATACGAAAATCAGCTATTGCATGAATACATAAAATCGTATGAATTTACGAGCGCCAATTAGACGCAGCGAGACGCATGTGCGGCTGCCCGCGAGAACATTTCGAAAAACCGTTCATTCATTAGCCAGATAAGGAGAGCCGCATGAATAATGCAGTATTTATTTTAAAACATCGATTGCGTGGACAAAAAATATCAACTTTCCATGCAAATTCGGTGATAACGAATTTTTTTTTTCTTCTCTCCCAGCGCCGCTTCAAGATGAGGCCTTTTATTTTTTTGTTGAACGCGAGATATAAAACGGCAATTTGCGATAATTAGAAGAGAGAGAGAGAAAAAAAAAAGGCAGGGTTTGATGTATATTGGCGTGTTCGCGAATGTAAATGCCGGTTATGAAATATGTTTTAGCACGTAATTTCCATCGTAAATTTACGTCTTGATTTTATATCTGAAATTGCATCTTTATACTCGATTGGCGTGTACTTTTGTGAGCACGCTCTCGCGATACACATTAAGCGTGTACATTCGATAGTTATAAACTTTCGACGGCCGCGCGTGAATAATGTTGCATCCAGAAAAGATATTCAATTATAAAATATGTATCGCGCTCGATAAGAGTTAATTAACACATTAGTTTAATGTAAAGCATAACTTTTATCAGATATCAAATTATGGTAATAATTAAATGCAATCCATAAGCGCTTATTCAGTGAAACTGAACTGTTGCTTCTCGGTTCGCATGAATGAAATTCCAAGTGCATTGTAACAGCTTTTGAATTAATGTACGTTTCACACACGCGCGCAGGTCTCGCGTATTAGTGGATTATTTATTAAGCGAACTTGGCTCGTCAAAAATCTATAATGAGCCGATGTATTTTTAAACGATGTGCCTCGTTCCATCTAAGCGCCGTTTTTCTTCCAATTTTCTTTTCCCTCGTTTTCTTTTCTTCGCCGTTCTCTCCGCGCTTCTTTTTTTCCCCCCTCTCTTTTTTCATTTCACCTTTTTATTTATTCTCTTGACGTTTTATGAATGAAATTATTGTAGTTGACTTGCAACGTCGCGTGAAACTTATGCCGTGATCAATGGATATTGAAAATAAAACTCGCGCGATGCATGCAAAGACGAATGCGTGACGCTGATACGTTTTCGTATACCATTTTATTGCCTGTATCGTTGCCACTGACCTCTTCAAATAAATTCCATCTTTTACTCTCTCTCTCTCTCTCTCTTCTCTGTATATTCTATAACAAGTTCAATTGGTCGTAATTTTTTAAACCTTTTTGAAATACAGTTCATTACAATTCGAAATGCAATGTCACAAAACCGATGACAATTTTTTTCTCTGTTCGTATTGTTAATACTTTTAATAATTTGTATCCATGGAAATCTTCTCTTCTCGTTAATTATTTAAAATGCAAAATTATTGGATATTTATAAATTTTTTTATTTCAATTACACGATTCAAACAGCCCGCCATCTACTTTTAGTTTTTCAGGTTTGTAAAACTGAAAAAAAAACACAATTCTATTACGATTCTGTTTTGTAATCATTGAGTTCGCCTAACAATAAATTATAAATTATGATAAACAGTTTTTTTTAGTATTTCCTTCATTATATTTTTTATTATTTTTTAACATGTCATTTTCAAATACTTTTTTTGTACTAATTGCTGTGTCCCTTGGACTTCAAAGGTAACAAATTAATTTATGCGACGATAATGCATGTTATAATTCAGTTATTAATTTCGCTGAAATTATGTATCGAAAGGTTCTGTCTTACTTTTTTGTTACATTTTTTGCAATCTTCCTCGAAATTTTCAACGGTTATAAATTTTGATAGAAAAAAAAAGGTATTTACAAAAGTATTTACAATTTTGTTTAGAAAATGCTGAAGAAGAAGAACTGAAGAAGGTTCAAAACCATGTGAAAAATGTGTAAATTCGAATATATGAATGCGGATTATTGGTTCAACTTGGGGGGGGGGGAGTATACCACCGTTAAGTGAAATTGCACAAAGTAGCCAAAATATGCGGGAAATCAAGGTCCAGAAATCCGCTCATTCCGAGTCAATAATAAAGAATCGATAAGTTGCGGGTTTATTATGAAACTGCTCATGCAAGAAAGTATGCAGTCTACATATTTCCCCGACTATATTAAACTTTCGACATTTGTATGTGTAACAGGTATTTTAATTCGTGAAATATTTTCGAAAAGGGTTAGGGTCACGATTGTAAATCATCCTCCAAAGTTCCATTCAAAGTCATGATTTACAGCGTGCGATATCAAACGCAGCTAATTTCTCTCTCCTAACTCGTATTCGAATTGTCCACAGGAGGGACCCAATATTTTTTCCAGAACCAAAAAAAAAAAAAAGGAAAAAAAACCCTTTTATTTTCACACCTTCGTAGGATTTGTGAATTCTTGACCTAAAAACCAGGCTTGACATAAAGAAAAAAGCAAAGAAAAAATCAAAGTAAAAATGAAAGAAAAAAGAGAACACTAAAGAAAGACAGAAAAAAGTTGAGAAAAAAAAGGAACACATGAGGATAATTCCGGATGTCAAAGGGAGCGAACAAAAAAGCGCCAGGCGGCGTGTCTTAACACACGTTCGACGGCGAAAGAAAGAAATATCAATCGCGGGGATCACATTCCGCGCGGTAATTAGAATTAAACAGCGTGTCCCGTCGGCTTTTTCGTTGCGCGATATTCGAAACACGTAGCGGGGTTTTTCTTTTCTTCGATTCAATGGCATTGCGATTCCGAAGCCGCGGCGTTGTAATTATTTCCGGACGTCTTTCTTCGGTTTTTGCGCTCGCGCGTGCATTCAATCCTGAAATCGAGCTCGAATTCACAGGTGGGGCGCAGCGTGTACCACGTGAATGGAAACATCTTTGTACACAATTCGATGCGCACCGGCTCAATATTTCGCGACGACTCGCGACCCAACTCCGCCCGAACTCCCATTAATTTGTGAAGGTCTCGGTCAGCTCGCTATAATTCGAGATAAGAACTTTTTTATTGGCCGATAAAAAATGTTGCCGCCGGCTTTTATACCCATTTTATTGCTATAGAACAAAAAGAATAACAATCTTCGAATATCCTAATGCGGAATCATGCAAAATGTGAATGACGATTTTCTTTTTCTAATTCTTTTTTTTCTATTTCATTTTGTAGTGCGCAGATTTAATGGCTCGATTGAACGTTTTATAAAAAGTACCCAGTTATTACAATTATTACCGGCATAATAATCGATAGTAATACAACATATCATTTTCTCTCTGTACTTCATTTAAATTGAATTGACAAATTAATGAATTGCGAACATTTTATAAAAGCTGAAACGCCGCTGGAGACGACAAAAAAAAATGGATGATATAGGAGCGAACATTTTAGTCAGTTAATTAATGAACTCCAGTATAGTGTTTGTCCGAAAAAAAAAAAGAGTTGCGGTCGCAAAGAAAGTTGGATGATTTTTTTTTCTCCCCCCAAGTTCGTTAAACTTTGAAGAAAATTTGTTTCGCCGTCCGTTTTTTGTGTACTTAATACTTTTGGCTGATTGCGAAATTAATAATGATAATTTTATTGTGAGAGGATAATATGAAATGTAAAAGGGCTGTTAATAAATTAATTATTTAAAAAAAGGACATAATCAATTTGAAAGTTAATTAAAATGCAGAAGGAAACTGAACTGATTTTCCATGTCGCATATAATTTTATATTCAATTTCCAAAAAAAAAAGAAAAGAAAAAAAAATCATAATGAAAATGCTTTCAATGAGCAATTAACGACGTGAAACGGTAATTACACAAAATAAATATTTAATTGATATCTATCTAGAGGGGATTTAATTTACACTTTTTTTTATCGCAATAAAAATATTATTGACATCATTTATATCAAAGCTCTCAGGCAAACTATAGTTTGCTTTATAGAGCAATCATCTTATCTGATTACAACTGTTTTCTGTTAGTTTGCTCAAATCTTTCAACAAATAACATACAGATATACTTTGAGAACGATTTGCAATAATTTTTCACTCGAAATAAAAATTTCCAATTGAACAAACAACATTATAAATGCAATCTCAATTGGGATTAAATTTTTTTTTCACGAAGCTCTACAGCTTTTTTTTTATTTTTTATTTTAGGTATACAATAAAATTGTAAAACAAATTGAAGAGTTTTGATCGACTGGAATATCATGACGAGAAAAAGGAGAAAAGGAGAGATGGAAAGAAATAATCGATAGGGTGAGCCTAAGAATGATTACGTATCTCGGCGATGTCCCCTTTCGCAACTTCATTGCGCGCACCTGTCGGTCGGTACGGCCCCGGACGATTATGCTACGATTCACGAGCAATTATGGTCCGCGAGCCGACGGCGCGATGGATCGAGCCCGTCGATAAGAAAGCAGCGATTATTTATTTGCCGCTGGCTCGATTTATCACTCGGCTTACGTGCTTTTCGTGCCGCGAGTGCTTCAATGCCCGCCGAATAATGCGCCGATGTATATCACGCGCCGCTAATGTTACCGCGCCACGGGTTCAAAATGTGTTTCTTGCTCTCGCACGTATATAAATTTTATCGTCCAAATTTTCGGCCGATCGCGCGCGTCGCTCCAACCAAAATGAGAAACGCCAATTCCAAAACCTAACTCCGAACAATTTATATCAACCAAATGTTTCAACCTAATAATATATATATATATATATATATATATATATATACTAGTTCCAATCAACACCTAATCCAACAAAAGAAATCAAC
>JAAMPD010000295.1:113200-132574 GCA_025266255.1 Trissolcus basalis | reverse complement strand
TAAATAATATATTTTTTTCGATTAAATTTATAATGATTTTATATTTTGTTTATATAATTTAGTTAAATTAATTTATAAATATAAATTATCTATTACTGATAAGTAGAATATAAAGAGATATATTAAAAATATAAAATATATTTTAAATATCTTTTTGTTCATGTAGGTATATATTAAATTGCGAAAAATTGAAATAAAATTTTCATAAAAATTCAATAATGATATAAAATATGATGAAAAAAATATTACATTAATATTATTATTCTTGTTATAAAAAATAACAAGAATCAAGAATTCAAGTTATTTGAATACCAAAATTGTATTAATTTTAGCATGATTATAAAATAAAAAAATAGAAACCGAAAAATGTTAGTTGATGATTTAATTTGAAATGCGTGAAATGTGATTGATCGCACTTGAGTTTTTGAGTATCAACAAAATGCTCGGCGTACTTACGTGGGACGGAAACGACGGTAGACGCCGGTGGGGAAACAAAGATAAGAGAGGTAGATTGATTCATCGAGCTATAGAAGGCGAAAGCGTAGTTCACCGCGACGCGAAAAGGTTCGCGTGACCCAAATAATAAATATGGCAGTGAAAAACGCGGCTGCAAGTGAAAGAAAGACGAAGGAGAAAAAAAACAGATTCACCGATGATTACGCGAACGCAATACGTTGCGTAGCCCATCGCCGAGAACGATTCGAAATTAATGGATAAAATTCTTCGTTTTCGTCTTTTCCGATTCATCGCGACGGTCTTGTCCGAGGAAATTGAGTGCGCCAGGTGGAATAGAAATCAAACCGCTTGTACGTACCGATGAGATGATGCCAGATTTACCCTTATCCGAGAACGGTGTCGCACCTCTTTACATTACGAATGGGGTGCACAGTTGAATCAAAATGTTATTATGATAATGAGTCCCGGATGTTCCAAGCCTGTGCAAACATAAAGAAAAAATATTGTCGAAAGTAAAAAAATCTCATTCGAATTTACATCTAATGATTGTATAATTCGACATCCGACGTTCGTCCCTGTCATTATAATATGTTATTTATGTACGATGTTGATAAAATGAGATTTCAATAACGGTCGATGGAGAAATCGTATAAGGATGAAATTTAAATGGGATCACTTGAACACACCCACGATTGACACGATCGGAACAGCTGCCAGTGCAATACGTAAATCAGGCTGTCTAAAAATCTCAAAAACTCTTTCAATTTCTCTCCAACGCCGGCTGAAGCTGTTGAATTTTCAAACCTGTGCCGGCTCGGACACAATGAACTCACGCCAACTATCCGGCAATAAATTTCTTCCTTCCGTATTAGAAAACCTCAAACTTATGGAGCATAAATTTGTATAAATTTCCTGATCCAAAGGTGCTGCTTTACAAGGACGTTCTCACTTTCTGTTTTGAAAAAGAAAAAAAAATGAAAAAGAAAAAAAAACCACTCGCAGATGTTCATCACGATTAATCATATTTATCTATTAAAAGTTCATTCATCATCTTGGAAAAGGCTTGGCGAAACTTGATTACACCGTTCGACAGAATCAGTTTTGCTCCTGACCTGCGAGCCTCATTTACAAAATCGATATTAATTTGCCATTTCAATCAGCGAAAAAGTTATTCAAATCGGACCACTACGTTTTCGTCCAAAACCATGAATAATAATTATCTGTCGGGGATTACAAACCAAAAGCGCGGGGAAAGTTATAATTAAATTTAGTCCAAGAGGACTGGATGGATGAAAAAATTATAAAAATGAAAGATGCATGTACGAGGCTGCTCTTCCAGGATCGAAATCAATCTGGGTTGTGCGACGCGATAAAAAGTGTATTTAAAAAGTATATAACGTATATATTATACGCGTACTCATGCGGGCGATTAAATTCTTATGAAGATAGGTCAAAGATGCTGGAATTAAACATTTCTCAAAAGAAAGCCGCAGAACTACGGAGCAGCGCTCTGCTCAATCTTACGTTTTACATTTTTAATTTAAAAGCCAACAAAATATGTTTCCTTTTTCTTTATCTAATCTTTTTTCATTTTTAATTAGGTGTAGGTAAGATTGCAAAGTTTAAAAAAGAAGGAAAACAAAGTGTTACGTCACAAGTTTCAAATGAGGCTATAATTAAACAGTTGAAAGTTTATTCTTTTGTCTTCGTGCAAATTTTGAAGTTTATTTTTGTCGATGAAAAAGGGTTGGTTCGGAGGGTATGAAAACAGAGATGTTTGCGTGGTGTGCCGGTCGTTTTTATCTCCCACGAAAAGGTACAACAAATTTTCTACTGTTACTCGAGTTCGGTCAGCAGAGACGGAAAATTCACGTTTGTAGAAAACAGTAAAAAGAAAGGAATAAAAAAACAACAAACAAACAAACAAACAAAACATGGATCATAAAAAAAGTGGACTGCACGTATGTGTATTCATCGACAGAATGAAAGGACAAACTATTAATTAACGTTCAACGAAAACAATAAGTTTTGCCTTGAGAATGGGTTTTTATATTTTTGAAAACCCACTCGGTAGGTCAAATGTCACTTTTTTGATCAAAGGTCAAAAACTCATGTACTCAATGGTTATTCCATTTACACACATGAGAGTCTTTTCTTTTCTTCTTCCGTTTTGTGTTTCAAGAATTGAAATCAAAAACCTGCATGGAATTTGAAAACGATACGAAATATGCTTGGTCGGATGGAATTCAGAAGAACTGAAATTGGAACAATTTACTCGGAGGCAAAAAATTTGAAAGGGCAAACGTGTGAGGGCGTTCGTCAGGGTGCACAGGAAATGATCAATTAGCCGTAACGCTGAACTTATATGTTTGATAAAACAACGCATCGGAGAACGAGGCGATGCGTCAGACAGCAAAAGGGTCTGATACAGACGACGGTCAAGCGAGAGGTTAATTGCGAACTCTCGCGCATTAAATTTTGTGACCGTTGTGAGATTAGTCACTCAGCCGCAGACACTCGCTTAAGTGAATAATTATTTGAGACCTAATTGTTCGTATCTGAAATACGTGGAAAAATGATCCCTCTGGGTCGTTGAGTTGACCGAATTCAATTCGCGTCAATAAATATTTACCCAGTTGATTGCGCCATGGGAAAAATATTCCGATATCTGGATGTCAAGTGAAGAATCAACTATCTGGACAACAAAGAATTAAAAAAAAATTTGTTCAGATTTTGTTTGACGAATTTGTTTTTAGAAAAAAAATCCTTTTTAGATTTAACTAGATTTGATGTTTTAAAAGAACATGATATTTTGAGAAGATTTGGAATATTTTTCAATTTTAGGAAACTTTGATCATGAAAAGCTATGGAAAAGATATTTTCAAAAAAAAATTCAACCAAAATCCCAATGACAAAAATTAAAATGTTTTGGAAAAAAGATCTGAACAAAAACAATCTGAACTTTAAATCTTATAGATATATGATTTTACATATGTAATAGAATATATTTATCCATGGGTACTTTGAATAACAATTTGAAACTGAAAAATGTTGCAAAAAGGTTTGAGATAAAACTAATTGAACAACAATAATTTGATGAAGTTAATATCCAGAAGTATAAAGGGAATGGCTATAAAAATGTTATGGCACAAGATAAATCTTACAACGTAAATGTCTCATGAGTTACATTAGCAACATTTGTCTGAAGAGTGTATAGTAGCGTTATCGTCAGGTGTTCTATATACTGCATCGTGTTTGCCGAAGCTTTTATAGGTACATATATATGTCAAAAGAAACACGCAGTAATTTAAAGAATGTTTGTTCAAGAATTACCGGGTATGGAGAATGTCATATCTTCGACGTATGAAAATTAAATTGTCTGAAATAAACTCATTTAGTTTCGCCTGTTTTGTTTACATTTTAATATCAACTATTTTTAACCTCTGAAATAATAAGTTCCGTATTTTACAAGGGATCACTAAAAAAAGTGTTTTAAAAAGTTTGATAAATATTAGACATAAAAGATGAGAAAAATATGGCGCATAAAAAAATGTTATGAAGATGCAATTTTAAAAGCAAGTAATTTTATGTGAGAAGAAGGAATAAAAGTTTGTATCTCATTTTTCGTTTATAATTTACACAAACGAGTGGAATTGTGTCAAACAATCGCATTCAATATTTCTCACGTCAATTATTATGACGAGGGCGCGTAATTAATCTAGGATTTAATTGTCTCATAAAATCAATTACTACAACAGCGTTTGCGAATCGATATATATTACGCAACGACAATTTGATTAACATAATTGACATTTCTGCGACGACGGTACAATGTTGTGCGACAGCTATTCCGTTTCATAGGAATTCGATGAAAGAGAGCCGATAAAATCAAACGCGTGCCAGTTACAACTGTTTCGGAATATCAAATTCAATTTCGAAAAACGCCGCTTTTTTATATTCATGAGATCGCTGTACCATCTGGGACCTTGTGTTTCAAGCACGCACACGACTCACTACAATCCGAATAATCGTATCCTGCGCTCCGTTTTGACACGATCGCAAAAGATCTCTCAACCGTCTGTCGTCGTTCGCCACTAATAAATTTTTGTTCTCCATTCAGACGTTCCGAAAAACACGCCAGCCCAAAAGTTCGGTTTCAAAATTGTTTACATCATTATGGCTCTCAGACCCAAAACTATTAATCCTGTTTGGCAGTGGGCTTTCAATTATTTCTTTTCCTGTACTGACAAAAAAGTTTTTTTTACTAGAAAATGAAAGAATTTGTTCTTTAGTCAACTCTATAGTCGAACTGATTCATATTCCAACTTCCCCAATAGAACAATCTAGATATTATATAGATAATAGACATACATACATATATATGTATAATATCTGTATATTATCTAGATTGTGCTATTGGAGTTGATAATTTAGTAACATCAAACATGAATTGATTTATTTTATTAAAAATATTTTAACTTAAGAATTTGTTTCAAAATGAACGGAAAAATAAAACTATGCAATCCGTTTGATTTGATTTAAAGAAATATAGTTACTTGCAACTGACGTATTCATATATAACAGAAAGATATAACGTAACAATATCAAATCAGTAAGATATGTAAACAAGTTTTTCAAAAATTCGGATCAAGTTATTATGCAACTAATTTTTCGTCAGTTTGACTAAAAATTTTGTTTGAAACAGTTATAATAATAACAACTATAAAGAATTAAAAAAATATAGTGAAAATCAATGAAGTAAATGTTTTTCAGTATAACCATCCGAATGAACCTGAAAAGATATGAGAAATTTGAAAAGTTGATTATATACTCGTAGGCAAATAGTCAGTCCTCTGAATCTCACTTAGGCACGTAAATTTTGATAAGAAGTTAATTGACAGTTCGCGTTATATCCGTAATTACATAAACGAGATAATGCCCAGGTACGGTGATTTTAATCGCACCTTTTAGCGGAGGGTTGCGTGCTCACATTCCGGGAAGATCGGCGAAAAAGCGCATGACAGCCGGAGGAAAAAGGCCAGCAAAATATACAGCGTTGATTTTAATAGGAAATTTAATATTCCTATTTATCTTGTTCCTGAGGTCAACAAATCTTGCGCCGTTTCTTTGGGATAATTTCATACTAAACTTCGTGTCAAGATTTTCACTTTGCGCCATTCATTTACATCGCGAAACAGATAAACTCCGTCTGATCTTGGGTATCATTTCGAATGAAACCATAAATAACAACCATAAATGATTTTTATACCATAAAATCCGAGAGATGGAAAACAACTCGAACATGAGAGTTGACTTTCAAATAATCAAAAAACCTTGAGAACATCGTTCCAAATTGACATTTCTTTTCTCCCTGTTTTCAAATTTTAAAAAATGATATCAAGAGCAACGACCTCCATAAAAAAAAAGAAAAAAAAATAATGAGATTTTGTGAGCGACACCCCTAAGGCACAAAGGCAGGTGATACTTTTTTCTTTTGGAGGATGCCTTGCATTCTGAAAAGTTCATTCATCGTGGTTGGGTGCCATGGCTGAAAGTGCATTTCATATCGGCAAAACGAATCGCCCACGCTCATTCACGCCAAAGACACATCGAGCCTCGGCGTTTTCTGTGTCACTTCATTCAGGGCTGCTGCTAACGAATGAATCGTGAAACGCGCAATATCGGTCGTTCCGACCGCAAGCGTCCCCTCGCGGGGAGTCATGTTTCAGGGGGATCGACCGTGTGCCAGGGGCCTGTCGAGATTATCAGCTCTGCATAACACTGGGTGTCATTCAATGCAGATTATCCACCGAATCGTCGAGCGACTTACACTCGAATTAAACAATTTTAATCCGATTTGTATATGTAGCATCCAAGCAATAACTCCTTACAAACACCGATTTATTTCCGCAAAAACCGATCTTCTCCTAGCTGGAATAAATTCTGAATTTCAGCTCTGGTTCTTTTTTTGCATCTTGATCGAACGGTTCGCTCCAATGTGTACCACAGTCGATTTGTCACCATTTAGAAAACCAATTGAAACAAACTGCTTCGTGCAAATCGCTAAATTTTTATTTACAAATTTATTTGGCAAGTAGTTTTTATTTGTAAACAAACTTTTTTTTATAATCTTTAGAAGGATCTGCAAAAGAATTTCTGAATGATGAAATTTTGTAATTAAAATTGGGTTTTGAAAAGTATGCATTGTCAAAGAAAAAAATATGATTGGTTTTATGTAAAAATTTGTGTGCAACTAGTTTTTATCTTCAAAAAAAAATTTTTTTTAATGCTTCATATTAATGATTTCTGGAAAAGAATTTTTGAAAGAGGAAATATAAATAAAATGTGGTTTTGAAAAGTATATGTATTGTCAAAAAAAAAATGTTTGGTTATATTTAAAAAATTTATCTTTAATTAGTTTTTACTTATAAACAAACTTTTTTTCATAAACTAAAAAATCAGAATTTTTGAAAGAAAATAATTTTTGAAAGATGAAATCTGTAATTAAAAATTGGGTTTTGAAAAATATATAGATGCATTGTGAGAAAACAATCGGTTTGAATATTTAGTTGAAATTGGAGCCTCGCACATGTTTATCATAACGAAAGCAATATCAATAGGTTTGGATCTAGCGTGACGTCTTTTTTCGTGCGTTGATTGAGTCGTTGGTCCCCATTAAAAGCCAAAGCTCAACGCCCATGCCACATCAATCGCGATCTCGATGTCAGGAGGGAGAGGGGCAAGGCACGATAATGAAGCTCAAAGAACATAACGTGACGCATAACACGCAAAACTGCACGGACAATTGTCGGGGAATGCTCCGTCCGAAGATAAACTCGGGGTCTAAATACTTGTGGAAGAATGGACGACACAATGGCCGGGCGTAACAGAAAAACAAACATTGCGCTCGTAATTCAGGGGGTCTGTCCTCCAGGGGGGATAATGTGCTGGCCGAATCGAAGCGCCCGTATATCGGCGCGGCGTGCGCTCTCTCGCATATGGCCGCACTTTTGCTGCACGACTACACTCGAGCCGCGCGCACCCATTTGCATAGCCATATTTCTTCGCTCATTATCATCCCGGCGGAGAGCGTTTTGGCATTGTCAGCGCACCGACATAATGCCCAACTGAAGTTGCGTTGACATTAGCATCGCGACAAAGAGAGCATTCGCACGCCTCCCCAAATAAAGACTGCGCTTCAAAAAGTGACACCCAGAGCACTTCACTGCAATAATAACCGATCGTTAATAACACCCTCGGTTATTGAAACTCATCTAACATTCGCACATCCAACTTTTTTCTTTTCCAACCAGTTGACTTTTTCCGCTATTCTCTAACTGCGTCCTAACTCCAAACCCTTTATCATGATAATTTTCTAACATCCATCAACTTCACATTCTTCTTGCCACTCTAATTTCAAGATGCACTTTTTGTGCACAGCATTCTTGTCCATTTTAAAAATGCATCTCTGTACATCTAAAAAAACTCTTTTATTTTGTTTTCATTTCCAAAATGTATCTCTCATGTAATGTATTTGGCTAAAATATATTTTATGTTTTTTATAGTTTTGGAAATGATAAAAGGATTGTATATAACAAAAGAAAAATGAAATAGAAAAGAAATGGAGATGCATTGTGATTTTGTTGTTATTTGATAGAGTAATTTTTATTGTTAGTTTTTGTTAATTTTTTTAATAGTGGAAATTTTTTATATAAATTATGTATATTGTATGTTATATTTTATAGTTTTTGAAAAGAAGATTGTATAATAAAAGAAAAATGAAACAGAAAAGAAATAGAAATACACTGTAATTTTTTTGTTATTATTTGATAGAAAACTTTTATTGTTCTTTATGTTAATTTGATTGTTTGCCAAAAACAGTTAGGATGAAAAATGTTTATCAGAAATTTCATCAATTTTTGGTTTTGGGTTTAAGAAAACAATCGAAATTATTTGGTTAACTGTGCCAGGATGATTTCATGCATTGTGCAAGTTTGTTTCGACTAACTTGAAATTATACGGTGATTAAATAGAGATTCGGTAACTCAAAGTCCAAATATAATTGTTATATGTACCGTTGGTATTAAACTCCAACTCCGAGGTGAGCTTGAAACTTCTTGAATTAAAATTCAATAGTGGTCCCTTTCAAAACAAATGTGTCTTTTTATCATCAGCCTTTTAAAGAGTTTGGCGTTAGGATGTTGCATCCGAGAAGCTGCTACTTGATGAAAAGCACAAATTTGGATAAGTTATTAGTCAAAATGAATGATCGAACGTCGAGCATTTGAATAAGTTTCTGTAGGTCCTTTTGAGCTGCTCTTTGTCATGCTAATTGAATAGACTCGAAGCGAAAAATGTTGCCATTGAGAGTGTAATCATCAACGTGTCAAACACAGTCGAAAAATCAATCAAAATTGTGCTCGTCAAAGTTAATTCCATGACAGCTGGAAAATAAGGAGCTTGAAAAGGAAAGAGCAAAATTTCACACCGGTGTAACACTCTGAAAGGGTATTTTTAACCGCAATAAAAGTATAATTACAGCCAATCAGTCGGAGCTAGTGTTGCTCATAAACTCTAACAATTTTTCCAGCAGTTAACACGTGTCAATGACATGACTTTGAATTTCTGCTTGTGTACCGCCAAGGCTGGCACTTTTTTTCCATTCCCATATGCAATAGCCCTCAATCAAAAAACAATTAATTTCCACAAAAAGAAATGCCATCGATTTTTCATGGATGTAAGTTTCACTTTTTTTTTACGATTGGTTTGTACATATAATGAACGTTCGGTTTTTCGAAAGAGTAAAAATAGGAGGGTAGCAAATCATCAGTATTGTTCATTAGGAAGGTATAGATTTAATGGCGACGAAACAAAGTGCTTAACACGTATTGAATCTTTTCCCCGGACAGGATGTGGGGCATGATGATGAATTATCAATTCGGAGTTCGGCAGATCGGTTGGCATTGTTCGCAAAGCGAGCCCTCGATAGCGGTAATAATGATGTGCCAAAGCCCGCTCCACATATGCAGTGCGACTCAATTACGTCGATACGCAAAAACTGGACATAAAACTCTGCGACACGCATGAATTGATGGACATCCCGAGCTATGCATATTGTTGCTGTTTTTTTGCCGATTTTTTACTCGCGCTCGGATGATCAATCAGTGCTCGGACCAATTCACACGCTCTGACAAACTCGGTTTGAATAAAAAAAAAAAAAAAAAAAAAAAAAGTTAAGGAGATGAGTAATTGAATTGGTTTGACTTAACAGAATGTATTTCTGCAGAACGAGAGTGGTCAGATGGGATGCGACAGTGAGGCAAGTGTGAGCACGGTATGTATTGACAATTCATTGAGCTACCTGAATTGCGGCCTGTTGGATCAAGAGCTGTCACTTCCATCGGACTTTGACATCACGCCTCCGGCCGAGACAAACACTGCGAGCATTTTTGCTCCCCGTACTGAGGATATGAACAAAGGTTTCTTAACTTTTAGCGAGGATCAGCCTGGGCTCACCAGTAAGTATCGAGAGCACTTACTCAAAAGAATGTTTGAACGTTTTGCCTGAGCGGAGACAAATGAATAAAATTTTGTGCTTTTCAGTGCTGAAAGACGAACCGGAAGACTTGACTCACTTGGCGCCGACCGCTGGTGATGTGTGTGTTCCACTGGACACGCCATTTCTCACGGACATGCTCGACGATTTCATCCTTGGCAATGAAACGATTTGTCCGCTCTTGAGCCCCGACATTCCACCAGAAGTTTCCATGCCATCAAACGATCTCACTGATTCTTCTGCAATAAAGGACACTGATTCCAACATACAAGAGCCACCGCCAACTTGCAATAAAATGACGCCCACGTATTCGGATTCTCTGCCAGATTACGAGACAAAGGATCCTTTCATCTACAGGGATTCCACTAGCCGTTCCAGCATCAATACCGATCTGAGCTCACCTTCTTTTAGCAAAGTAATCCCCCGTCCATAGCCGCTGTCCAAACTCGACTCGAAATCGGAGTGGTATTTGTTAAGATGATATTTTTCGTTTGTAGAATTCGGAGAGTATTGATTCGCTGTACAGCCCGAGCCGGAGCTTCGGAGGCTGCGGCGGCGACAGTTCAGGAGGGGCAAATTTGTCCGAGGACGAAATGCTGATGCTGAGCATCAGCGATGTCATAGACGACGATGTGAACCTCAGGCCACCATATATATCGATGGATGACAACGAAAATAACGACGCTCTGCAGCTACTCATCAGCGATGATATGGTTATGTGGGGTCCCACGCAATCTGCCAAAAGATATAAATGGTATTTTCATTATTTCACGCTCTTCAACAATACTAGCTCAACGATTTTAATTTTAAAACAATTATTAATTATCTTGTTTTTCATTTTTTAAGGTCTAATGAGACGAACGCTGACACAATCTCGAATTCAATAAATTTATACAAAAACGAGACAATAAAATCAAAAAATGAAGGATCCAGAGGCGACACCATAGTCAATAGTGCTCAGCTATTGGCCCAAAATAGTTCACAACGTAAGTAGAGAGTGAAAGTAAACATTGATAAGAGTTATATTTGGTACAAGCCAGTTGATTGATTGTGGTTGGTACAGATGTTGCAGGTAAACTGAACGGGTTGACGATCATGAGCAGTACAAATGTCAATGAACGAGCTCAAAAACGGATGCACTACTCGAGCGAGCGGCCAGTGGGCAACGGGAAGAAACGGATGAAGAGCGAGAATGTAAAGAACTCGAACCGAGGAAGCAGTCAGTTGTTGCAGCAACTCGTGTCACAACAGACATCAGTGAAGAATTGTTGGATTCAGTCGGCAGAGGCCGACGCGTTGCTTGGTCGGCCACTCGACGGTCAACTGGATTTAGATGATAACAATTGTGTTATCCAAGTGGCGCATGAATTGGTATACGGCAAGAAAGGTGAAGGTGATGTTGGTGGTGATGGTGGTGGTGGTGGTGGTGGTCGTGGTCGTGGTGGTGATGGTGATGGTGGTGAAGACAGTGCTTGTGTAGGTGTCAATCTTCTGAAAGCTGACATAGCATTTGAGAGAATAACGAACAGAGCACCTGCCATGCCAATCAAGACGACAGCACCAATGATGAACACTGACCCGGGAGAACTGATTGAAAACCGTCAGTCGAACAGCGTCCTTATGAATTTGCTCGTATCTGGCTGCGATGTGAGTGCGGGCTATATTTGTCTCGCGAAGCCGAAACCTTCCAAGAGTGTCGCAAGCAAATGAAACATGAACAATGATAGTGACTGACTCGTTACTCGACTCTCCTAAAGTCTTATTAGTCTTTATTATGTGCTTACGCACAGACATACTATAACAGTTCAGTTTACCAACTCAGTTGAATCCAAATACGCGCGTAATACCGCCGAACAAAAGTTCACATTTTTACATACGCCCCCCTCAAATTCATGGCTCACACGGTCATCGTCACTTGGCACAATTTTTGTTTTTCTTTTGAAACTTTACATGTTATGGTGCATTAAGAATATTGCAAATCGTTCACTGTGCCCGCCGAATCTCATTCATGACCGGCATTTTAGGCTACGCATGTACATTACGCAATTTAATCGATGCAAAACAATTATATGCATATATATTTTGAACATCCTTTTGTGATATAACAAGTTACACCATAAATGCATCGATGGTTCCATTGCAAATAATGCCAATATTTATGATACAAGTTGTAACACATGTATTCGATTATTAGAAATAAAATTTTTTGTCATAACACTATGTGTACAGTGATTGTGATGATTCGATTCATTACAATAAGTATTGATATCTACAATAAAACGTAATTAGATATATTACACGGCAGATTGTTGTTTTTTAGTTCAATGGAAAACCATTTGATCTAGAAATTTGTTTTTCGTTTTTCGAATCTAGTAGTGAAGTAATCCCAAGTGACGATTGTACCTTTGCAAAGCAGAATTATCTTCTTATACGATTTTGTTCATCGATGTTCATTCAATTATAAGTATCGACTGAGTTTGTTTTGCTGCACATTAATATTATTGTTGTTATTATATTTTTTGTTTCATTATGTGATCACAAAATTCTATGTTAACTTTAAGTTAACGTGAAATGTTATTACGATAAAATTTAAGTTGGCAAATCAAAAAACAAGTCCAGCAAATCAAATGAATATAAAATACTGGTAAATTAAAACGACATTACTGTTTAGCATTGCATTTTCAGAATTCTTTTGAATGATGTATTTTTAATCATTTTGGCAACAATTTGGACATCAATTTTTTCTTCAAGAGACGTTTTACAATTCAGATAATTTTATTTTCACGATTATCTTTATTTACATGCTTGTAATTATAATTCAGCAGGTCGATTTATAATATAAAAACTCAATCATGGACGTTTAGACGACATTTAGTTTGATAAAATTTTTTGTTGCCGTTAAATTCTTTTTGTAGAATAGTATAGAAAAGATTTACTTGAACAATAACACCCGTGAAAAATTAAATTTATTTAGCTTATAATGAGAGGGTACTACTTAACACATTTTTATACAGAAGACATGAATAATTTAAATTTATATAAGTGTAAATGTAACTACACATTTATACTACTACTAACAGTGCATATCCATATTAATATGTTCCAAGGCGATATCAGATTTCGAAAAAATTTCATATCTATTATTTTGTTAATAATAATTGTATATAATTTTGATCATAAATTTAATGCAGTATATTTAACTGTTGAAAACGTGGACATAAATATACATGAGTTATGATTTTTATTTCAATGAAATTTGTAGCATGAGATCTGTAATTATTATAAAAAAGGAAATAAATAAAAAGTCATAAGTATAAGCTTTCGTGGAAATTAACGCATTGAAGAAGTTATTGATTTATTAGTTCTCTTTTCGTTTTTCTTTCTTTTTTTGCATTGTATTTTTCTTGCCTACTTTATATAAACAATTTTTTTTTTGTTTTTTTTTTTTTTTTCTAGACTAGAAATGACTTCAAAATCTATTAAATTGTTGATTATTTTTATCATTAGTTGGTTATATTAATTTATGATATTAACATTATTAAAATAATGGTATAATTCTTGAATTTATTTATAAATTAATAAAAATAATGAAATTGGTCATGTTGCACATTAAAACCTAAAGAGTTGACTATTATAATTTATTAAAAACGATATCAGATTAATTCAATTCTTTTCATAATTTGCTATCTGTGAATTATTTGAAACTTGAGAACAATCAATTATTGAAATTCAATTAATCAAGCTTGTTAAATCAAAACTATTTCATTTATTTGCAATATTGCAAATCGTTCAAGTCATTAATTCAAAATTGATATAACTCATAATTATTGAAAATAGAATTTGTCACATTAGAGTCTTGTTCTCTTTTCATAATCAATGAATCTCATCAACTGTAAAAAGGATTAAAATTATTCATATAATATTTTGTGTTTAATTTTTCGTTCACATTTCCTTGGAAGGTTTCGTTTTTTTTATTTTAATTTCATGACCATACTTGTGTAAATCTCATGTTTATTTGTAATATTTCTTTATGTTTAGGGTTTACAAATGGCAAGCAGACCTATGACAGTGTCGTCGCCACATTACGTTGCGCATAATACAAATTTTGCGCCTCTGGATGAATGGACGCAAAAATGTTATAACACAAATCGCAAACATCATTCAGCTGATAGAAAAGACCTGTTACGGACCCTTCATTGTTACGATAACGAATTTTTCTGAATATCCAAATAGAATCTCAGTGAACGCGCAATTGTTATCATCATGCCTGTACACGTGAAAAGCGATCTGATCTCCGCAAGTAGTACTTCAGGTCTTAAGATTTGAAATACCACTTCGTACACGGCAAGAAGCGTTTTGTATGCAGAAATGAAAGAAAATTTTTATTTTAACTTTGACGTATATACAAATTAACAAACAAATTTTAATTAAATCAAACAACAGTTTAGGTGGTTGAAGTGTTAAAAATGCTTGAAGCAGTCGAAAATGAAATATTATTTGTTTTATGTTATTTTTTATAAACAAAAAATATGACCAAATGTTGAATCAATATAAAACTGATAATATTCAAAGTATTGTAATAAGAATGTTAAATTCTACTTGAAAAAAAAAAAAAAAAAAAGAACGTGTATTTTTTATGATTATTCCTCAAGATATTTGTCCGAATCTTATTCTGACCGTCGGTCGACACCAAAGTAACAATGTTTTTTTTAATTCAACGTTAAAAAAATGTTGGTAAATCATTTATTTTATAATATGAAATTCAAAGGGAGTGGGGAGAAATGTTCGCCCTTCGTTCGGTGGGAAGAAATTTGGGCATTAAAATAAATTTCTCAACATCCGAAATACGATCATCTGGTCTTGAACTCTGATCGAAATGGCTATTTTGAAAAATATATACGGCATCTCGACGATCAGCAAAAACTGGATAATCACATTAGGTCATAAGATTTTGCGAAAAGGAGCGACGCGAACATTGAAATCGGCCCACAAATTCTCACGCGAGACACCTTTTTCTTTCTCGCTTGTTACAGCCGAACGACTTGGCGAACGTCGAATGAGCAGTCGAGCTAACCAAACGACTTTACTCATTACGTAATGTCGCGCGCAAGACGAAGGCAAGCGGGATCGCAGTCCAGTCCATTTATATAGCCGACGGAACGTTATGTTTTTTATATTCTTTTCTGCATTTATCTGTAATATACTTCCGATTGGCAGCGTCGCTCGACTTTTTACAGATTTCAGAACCCGATAAGCATTTATATACCAGTCCTCTAGCCTCAATGCTGGAAATTTCCTACTGCTGCAACCACAAAATTTGCCGTTTACACCACTCTGCCCGAATTTCCACGTCGATTCAACGCAAATCCGATGGAAAGTTACATCGTTCGCTTTTTTTTTTCACGAACCGCTGTTTCATTGCGTTTCGAATTCTCGCTTTTTTCAAACGCGTAAAAACTTTTTCTCGTGTCTGCTGAACTAACACAGCGACGGAACTAGAAATCATATCTGATTTTTTCTATTCTTCTTTTATCTTGTTTGTTCAACAAATTTCATTCTTTTTTCATTTAACTTTAGTCTGCTAATTTTTTTTTCAACGTAGAAAATGATTGAACAATTTTTCAACTGTTTTTCCATTTTAACAAATTGTAGAATTATTTTTAATTTTTACATCGTGTTCAAAATCTCTCATACAAAAATTCGTATAAGAAGTTTTTTTTATATCTACGATGATAAATCATCGTTAGTAAGAAATTTCAAGCAAAGTCATTTTGATATCCTTTTTATTCATCGGTCGAAGAGAATCGAAGTGGTTAACAGTGATACAACGCTTGATGGTATCCGTAAACACGATAAATTATATGAACGAAGAAAACCTTTATCTAAATTTCGAGGTGAGAAGATAAGACAATCGACGTTTTGAATTTTCGATGCTGCTTCAAGGTGACGCGACACGTGGTTCGAACGTTCTTGCGTCAATAGTTGGTACTTTTAGAGTCGACGCTGCGTCATTGAAAGTGTAAATTATTTTTGCTAACCATGACCTTATGGTAGGAGTGATTGTTAAGTCACCATAGATGATACACGATGCATGAAAAAATTATCAGTGAATTAATTTATCGAACTGAATGATTAATTGATGAAGAGACCCGGTAGTGTCACTGGTCAATTGCAAAAGTAAAAAAAAAAAATATGAGAAACATGAACAGTCAATGAAACCCAAAAATGTTATCTTGAAACTAAAATTGTACATCAGAAATGTGTCCCGCGTTCCATTTAATCATCACAAAAATTAATTTTCAACTTCAGCATCAATATTTTGACGTAAAAAATTCCGGGCATTTCTTTGAATCAAGTGTTTTTTTTGTCTCTACACAATTACGCATACCATGATGTTTTTTTCAATTGGCATACATTATTTATCAGCGACATATGTTAAACGTAATATAACTGTCGACAAAATAAAAGACATTTACACGAAGCATCAACCGGATTACGACCGAATTGAACCGTTAATTGACCAGTCAATAAATCATCTCACTGGCGAACCTCTGCTTTAATAAAGTAAAGTTTAATTACACAAAAAGCACCCATGATTAACAGACCTACATATTCGTGACAAAAAAGCATCTTGTCATCGTCACCAAAGAATGTACCACCGCGTTTTTCTTCGTCAAATTAATTTTATAAAATTATATTGTCTCTGCCTACCGATTTGGTAACAAAAAAAAAAAAGTAAAATACAAAAAAACAAAAAAAAAAAAAAAGAAAAAAGAAATAAAAAATTGATACGATAAAAAATTGTATCGAGGTATTGAGATGTGAAATTAATTAATATCATTATCATTTGGTTCTATCAGAAGTTAATTACATACGTTCATTTCAGAGTCAAACTTGGAGGTGAAAAGAAATTTCTAAATAATGAGCCCGAAAAACAAGTAGAGGTAGTAATTTTGATAAATCGAGCTCGGGCCGATATGAGTTAATTCATTCGAGTGCAATATATTATTCGCAGTGGTTCGTGGCGCAAGAATTGATAAGATTCAGATACGATGCGCACAGTAGGAAAACGGAAGCCAGAGAATTCGAGATCGGCCACGACTGGTGATTCTGGTCGGTCGATCATGAGACGACAGGCAGACTTGGGAGCGGCCCCGTGATGGAACTGGTCTCACAACGGCCCCCCGGACTTTGACTCCCTTAAGGCCCCTTTCGACCGCGAAGCACGCGTCACTTCACGTTTTACATGTGTGTATTTGTTTCAGCACATCTAACCGAACTGCACCTCGTCGTGCGAAACTATCAAATACTTGCCATGAAAACCCCCCAAGTAATCGCTTTATCTTTCATATCGTCACGTCTAGACGTTAATCGCAAAAACCATCCTGAATAAAACATTTCACAGAAGTACTATTTGATAACATGTAGACTAACTAGACAAACATAATTTTCTAGTATGCATTTTATGTATTTAAACTCTTGTATAATTTTAACATGTAATAGACATTTCTTAACAGTCCTTATAAATTTACCAGTTTTAGCTTTTGACGGTATAATTTTGATTGCTAATTTTGAGTTACGAATATTTTAATATAACCCATTTCTCGTCGTTTAAGCTTTTTATACGAGTATGGGCTTCATCATAAAATTCATGTTTTACAGAAAAATTTTTTATCCCATTAATTTTTGTAAAGAGTCGTAATTGTTATTGCAGAGAAACGAAAATTTTGTTTACTGAAAAAGGTTCTTAATTTGAACGTGTAGAATCCACAAAAAACCCGAAAGTAGACTCCTTTGATGAGATAATAAATACACGTTATTAAATTATCTGTACAATAAAAGTAATATTTTCAGTCGAAGATTATCCTTAATTGTTCCAACGTTTCCTTTGAGTGCGGATTGGTGTGACATCCGGGTCATCATGACACTTATTAATTTCAGTATAAAAACAATAAAATATTATTTGAATACATAGAGTCTCATCTGTTGATCATTTTACATCTTGTAAACAAAAGATTAGGTCAAAGCAAGATTTTCTTTCGATAATTTTTGTAAATACTTAGAAAACATAGGTTATGAAAGTTTCGTGACAAAACTATAGTTAAGTTAAGAATGTTTTTTCAACTTTCTACATAAACAATAGATCAAAAATGACTCCTAGAGTATGTTAAATAATTGTAAAATAATGTTTTTATTTAATAATTAAAATGACCTTATATTTCCTCTTTTACTCTCATGATGGTAGTGACTCCCATAATAAAAGTACAACCAAAAAAAATTAAATTCAATATCGTTGAGTAATCCAATGTGATCTGTCGAAATACAGATAGAAAAGAAAATTTTATAAAAACCAACAGTCCAACAGTTAATCTATTATTGTTTAAATTTTTCCAGGATGTTTGTCGTTTTGGATTTAGCAATTTAAAGATAACGATATAA
Source organism: Trissolcus basalis (assembly GCA_025266255.1). Taxonomy (NCBI): domain Eukaryota; kingdom Metazoa; phylum Arthropoda; class Insecta; order Hymenoptera; family Scelionidae; genus Trissolcus; species Trissolcus basalis. Next base: position 114,123 of record JAAMPD010000295.1, on the reverse strand, counting down.
GAACCGTTTCTCTGAAAAAATGTAAAAAAATCATTCAGATAATTTAATTACACGAAAACATACACGCAAACTTCAACTTGGTAATTTTGTGTCCCAATTATCTGTATAGTTTTGAAAATCCATTTTTAAAGATCAGATTTTTGAGAGAAAATCCTGATGGCTGAATTTGTGATAGAAAATTTATAGTCCTTCCATTATTGGTATTGCAAATCTTGATTCTAGAATGAAATGTGATGGATCAAATTTCAAACTGATGGCGGTTCGTACAAATAATTTTAATGATGATTAATTCATTAGCACGATATCGAGTTCGATGGTTTTTATCAAAAAGTGGATTTCGTTTTAACTGGTTAAAACAACAAATGTATACGTGATGCGTTCACTCCTAAGGTCGATAAGTCATCAATAATAATGATGCGAAATGCTGGTTTTTGTATTTCACGTGAAATTTTAGCCTTGGATGAGAATCGCGCAATCGGTACGGTCGGGTCGTTTTTTTCATCGTTTAATTTATATTTGTACGTTTGAAGGTTGACTGAGCATTAATAAAACAAACACAAGCTTCCCCGAGACGCGTTGTACATATCAACGTGTCTAAAAAAAAAGCCTAACAATGTTGTGACGAAAAGCAGAGTTTTTGGAAAAACGTAGTTGTTCTTTTATTGAGGACATTCTACTGTTTGAACTTTTTGAAAATCGAGTTTGAAGAAAGACGTTTGTTCATCAATGTTTCGTTGAAGCGGTAAAATTTTATTACACCTGGACGCGCTGTTTAAAATTTAATTGTGGTATTGACTCACGTTTCGAGAAATTGGAAAAACGTATTCTATTTGATATAATTCTTAGCAGGCATAATCAAATTTAAGGAATTCAATGAACGGTATGAATAAAAAAAAAAAAAAAATAATAGCAGATGAAAAACC